>JALIZF010001028.1:0-129576 GCA_029948255.1 Telmatactis stephensoni | reverse complement strand
GTCAATCATGCTATCTCAGTGGCTGATGGCTGACAGTAATTAAACTATAACGACGTTTACGTCTTTGCGTAACGTAACATAACGTCTCTAATTACAAAGAAAACGTCTTCACGGGTAAACTTACTCTACAGTCAACTCGTGCTGTCTCAGTGGCTGACAATAATTAAACTGTATGGCACTCCAAAGACGATGGAATTCACGACATTCATCGATGCTCATAACACCGTTAGTAGGCGATGGTTCTTTCCATACATCACCAGTTAAAAACGATTTTATTCGACGTAAGACCACTTCAAATATTGATAGACCACAACATAGTCGCTCCTTGGTGAGGAGATCTCCTTCCCTGGCATTGGATATTTGCTGGAGAGAAACAAGGATATGTAGTGAGTTAGTGACAAAATCCTTGGAGTACAAAGGTGGTCCGGTGGTCCGGGAAAACCAGGATCAGGACCCGGACCGCGCGCGCGTCCAAAAATGTAAATAAAATGATCAAAAGGAGTCATATGATAAAATGCTTATTGCCTGAGTTAAGGTGATGTTACACGGGTCGATCCGCAACAACGGTTTTCCGCGCAATAAGTTGCCCGTAAAGTTTATGCCGTGGAAAATACAAAACGCAACTATTTTTTAGCAATGTATTTGCTTAAGTGAACAAGCTGCAAATGTTTGATATAAATTTTAAAAACGCAAAATTATCAATTTGAGAAAGTCTTGCGCGGAAAATTGTTGTTGCGAATCGACCCGTGTAACATCACCTTTAGATCCGGCCCTCCCAATCAGTCAATAAGTACATAGAGTGAGAAAGAAGTCAATCTGCGCATTCCTCTACCCGTCAGTCACGTCAGTTTGAATCGTGTGCCAGTTTGTCAAAAATCGTGTTTGTTAATATTTGCATCTATATTAAGGTAGCCCAGCCCATATTTTTCTTGGGGTTGAGCCTGCCCTTTAAGTAACCAGTAGCAACGTTGGTGTCACGTGACGCACAAACCTACCTCTCTAGTACCCAGTCTGTTGACAATAGACACGACTTGCAGTGAGCTGTACTGACTCTCCAGCTTTTTCATCTTGCCTTCAAGTTTCTCACCCTCTGTACAAACACATAAAATATATTGACTTAGTGCGACTGAACCAAAGAAACAATGTGCCTAAGTGAATTAAGAAGATACTAATACGGCACTGCTTAGCCTCCTCCGCAGGCAACACTGTTTTGCGGGCTTCCTGTTTAGGTGAAATGCGAGAAGGGATAAGAAGAGTGGGGAGAGAAGTGGGAAAGTCTCTTTTCTCCATGTCTCGTTCTCAGTCTCCACGCGGTTAAAATAACCGCTACAAAGCAAGCCCAAGGAGGAATAATAAGGAGTTGCCTGCGGAGGAGGCTAGGCACTGCTGTACTAAAAAGAGTTAAACTAGGTAAAGTACTGGTACCTTTTAGGTAAGGCCTTGGGATAATTCCTTGGAATGGTGCAGCATGTAACAAGTCCATCACCTCCTCTTGAGACTTTAGAGAAAACACACAAGATATCACCAAGGCATCAAGGGATCATCCGTGTTCTCTGCGGGGAAGTGCGTCTACAACTCCCTTGCTTCGCGAGTGTCCTGTCCCGCGGGCATTTAAAAATGTCCGTACCGTTTCACCCGAAAAAGGTCTTTCAGGGGTCGGATGGTGCGTCATCTACCTTCTCCCTCCCTGTATTCCTTCATCATTTCTCTATCCTATGGTTGTTCAAAGCTACACTCAGCTGGTCAAACAAGGAGCGGGCAACGGGGACGAGAGTCGAACCGTCAAACCCTCGCTTAGAAGGCCACGCAAAGCCCCGCTCACGTACCAACCTGACTCCCACTAATGCCTAACTAAGCCAACTTTATTCCTAAATCTAGCTAAACTGAGAAATGGGTTTAGAGTGAAGTCCAAACAGGGATCTGCGAATTGCGCGAAGACAGGCGTAGAACCGGTGAACCTCTAGTTTAAATAGTTATAGATCAGTACTCAGTAGCAACAGTAAACGATATGCACTTACCAACATGGTCTCCATCAATAACGTGAATAAAACCGCGTTACCAGTTTCACGAAAACCTTGGAACACGTTGACTCTGAGCTCTGGGTACTGCATAATGGGTTCTAGGTTGGCGTGGTAGTATTCCAGAACACCTGAAACACATTAACACATTTAGTAAGGTAACATAATTCATAGTGTTTTTGTACAATATTCACTCTAGTACTTTAGTTGTTGGATTCCCCGACTCTCTACACAATGTTACTGGTCACGGTAAGGTCTGTCTGATTGATTTTAAGGTAGTAGGTGTTTTCCAGAGAATTTTCAGAGCAACATTGTAAAAGGGGCTTGTGAAGACTTATTCTCTGAAAAAATCACAGCGCGCGCGTCTAGTCACATGGTACAAAGGAAACATACTTGGCGTGGCGATACTTTAGTCATTGTCAATTTCAGCTAATGAACGTTACCTGTCGAGCCGTACTCAAAACGCGGTAAACTACACTTCTTTGGCATTCCTTCCAAAAGCTGTGCAACGTACTGTTGAATCTGCCCTTGAAACTATAACAATAGAAAAATATAAATACCGGACTTCAAATCTACATATTTTGAGTTCAATCTCGTAACCAGAGCTCACGTTACTTTCGGCCTGCGGCGAACAGGATTATGTTGAATGAAATCAGTTCATAGTTAGGCTCGTACCAGACTCTTGACGATCTTGAGCAACTCTTCAATAACGACCGCGATGCCCTGGTAGCCAAGCAAACGTGCAAGGCAACTAAAGTGAATATCACCGAAAAAGTTGCTGTACAGCGAGTTGATTGCGTTGAACACAGAATTTTGGTTCTAAAAAACGAAAGAATAAAAAACATTTTAGACATGTAAGCATAGAAATCTCGTTGAGAATCTCTTCTAATCGTTATGTAGAAAGCCCCCCCCCCCCCCAAAAGGGGGCAAAAGCCCCCGCCCCCCGCTCCCAAAAAAAGGGGGGCACTGGGTCATCAGTTCAATATAACTGTCATGTTTTACCCTCAAAAAAATAAAATTATCTTATCTATAAAAAATTATTAAGTGACTAAATTTCACTATACCTTAGAACCATAAAATAACTGATGGGCTCCCTTTGGTGCAGCTTCCCTTGGAACTTTGTCTACATAGGATAACGTAGTGGGAACGAACCTGCACGGAAGGTACAAAGTAAAACGAATCTGAAGATAAAAGATGACATACTACATCTAACCACCCACCAAGAGAGCATAAACTAGGAGTGTGAGACTCCAGATGCGATGGCATGCCCCACACATTTGAGCTACTTTTAGAACTAAGTTTGAATGAATTCTACCTACTCATGATTGTAGCGAATACGTGGCAAATCTGAGTTTTCAAAACCGGCACTTTTGTCTGCTAATGGTCTATCACTAATAGACCACTAGTAAAGTAACCAATCAGAATGCAAAATTTGTAATAGACCACTAGCTGGTTTATCCTAATACCTGTTAGTTGCTGAGTTGTAGCAGTAGTTTGGTAAGAAATCAAAGTTGAGTTCCCAGAATACATGCAGTGTTATACGTCCATAAGGAGCTGACACGGAATGGTTGGCTTCTTGTAACATTGTTTTGAAGGGAACAAGAGCAAGGTGTTTACACAGAAGGCCGTGTGCTATCCTGTTGACTTCTAGTAGGTTCTCTAAGTCCTGAAAAATGAAGGATTCATCTTACTAAAGGTTTTAGAACTACTTGAGGGCATATTGTTCTCCTTCCTTGTTGACAAAGATGATACCAACAGAAATACCAACACTACCTCAGCATCAATAACACAAGCAGTACCACTACTACCAACTACAGTAACAACAGTGTCACCTTAACCAGCAACAAAAACAACAGGAACAACACCACCACCACCACCACCATTATCACCAAACCAACTACAACAACAATGATAACAGCACAATCAAGAAAACAATAAAACACAACTACTAGCACTTTTTCAATTACAACCATCAACACAAATCAAAAATCAGGAATAGCATCAAAACCGTCAAAATATTCATCATCAACAACATAGTAATACTAACAATGGAAATAATACTATCATTATTAAACAACAATACATGTAAGTACTGTTTTATTCTATAATGTAGCTTACCACAATTCCACACAAGTCACCACTTTCAAATCTACTGATAGCATAATCCAGTGATCTCATCATAAACACATTGATTCTTTGGGTTATCATTTTGTTGAGGTCAATAGATCGACCAAGTAACTGGTGAAAGTAAACAAAGTAACTCAATCTACAGGACATTTAGTAATTATAGTTACATCATTAGAGCAGTTTCTCATGTGACAAGGGAAAGGTCTGCGTCACGCCTGTTATGTTATGTCATGCCACGTTTCAGCATCTTGATTGGTCAATGTTGATCTCTTACCCAATCAAATTTCTAAGACACGGCATGGTACAGACTTTTTCGTGGTAATATGAAAACTACATTTTCATTAATTACAGCACATTTACATATCATCATAGTTCACAATGTCATGATAACAGGTCATCATTGCTATTATTATCATCACTACACCCATCATCATCATCACATCTGTCATCATCATCATCAGGTAGATTAGGCAAAAACAAAGGCAAACATGAAAGAGGACGCTGCACATGCTGATGAATTATGTTCAAAATGACTGCTGAAATTGCTGATGTTTTGAAGAGGACTGATAAAATGGGGCCCTGAATGAGTCACCATCATCATTATTACCGGTGACCCGGTAGTTTACATAATGGCCCTCAATTAAGAATCCCAACTGGCAAGGAGGCGAACCAGTTGGCTATATTACAAGCATGGCCGAGAAACTCAAGCCAACTGATGTGATATTCATCACCTCACATCTTGCTCTTACATCTTGTTGCATTTGTTAAATCTGTCTTACTACTGTTGTCACTACCATCATCATACTTTAAGGTGTGACTCAAAGTTCTTACCTGTACATGTCTTTGTGACAAAAGACTTTCATATCTGTTTGCATGAGCTTCATGGCCAGCATTTAGATTGATCCCTAGTTTGGCACACTCTGCCTTGAATTTCTTATTGAGATACATACTGAAGGGAAAAAATACAATAAAGTTAACAAAAATAATAGTAGTACAGATACAAATTGCAGGTAGCATTTGTAGATGGAAAGAGTAAAAGCTAAAAGTTTTAAACCTACTTGCAGGCTTGGAATTTATAATAGGCAAAAACTTGATCACTGAGCTTGTACACAAACTGATCAAAACATAGGTTGACCTGAGAAAATAAAAATCTTTTTACTAAATTTACTGGAAATGTATGACCCTTGCAGCAAATCAACACTGCTCCCTGAGCAATTGAAGAGGTCCTGCAAACTTCAATTGTAGTAATCAAACACTTCTGGCTCTGGATCCACAAAGAGTTCACAGCACAACCTTTTGGATAAATCCTCATTAAGTATTGTGATGTGTTACAACTTGAGTTGATGAGTTATCCAATGGAGAGCACAATCCACTCTTTGCACAACTGAGGGTTGAGCTGTTTTTGATAGTTCCAATATATCTTCTGGATGAAAAGATAAGTTATTTGCACAGCTAACCTCTGCTTCCACTTCATCATACAGAAACTGTTTCTTGAAAGTTGTTAAAGCATAATGAGCACTGTCATTGTACAGGTCCAGTGGATACAACACATACCTAAAGACAGAATACAAACTTAGCATTGTAGAAAATGGAATGGCAAGAAAAACGAAAAGGATGGAAGGAAGGGAAGAGAACAAGAGAAAAGTGAAAAGAAGGGGGAGGAATGGAAGGCAAAGAGCTTGAAAGAAGGATAAAAAAGGATTGAAACAAAAAGATGGTACACAACAAGGAGAGGAACAGAGAGCCAAAGCAAGGAAAAAGAAGGGAAGGGAATGGGGAAAAGCAAATGAAGGAAAGAAAATGAAAGGGAAAAAGGAAGAAAGATGAGCAAAGGTAAATATAAGCAAAGCAAAGGATGTAAAGCATGTTACTTTGTGTACTCACTCCATCATACTTGGTTCTTTAGTCTCTAGGATATGGTTCGTCAGAATCCATGGCATAGACATCTCAATTGGGAACTATTAAAATAATGATGATTGAAAACTTGTAACAGCACTGACTACAAATTAAGAGAGACAAACAGACTGATTGACGAACTAACAACTGACTGACAGACTGATTGACTGACTGACTGACTGACAGACTGACTGACTGACAGAGAGACAGACTGACAGACTACCTGACAGACTGACTGGCAGACAGACTGACTGACAGACAGACTGACTGACAGACTGACTGACTGCTTGCCTGCCTTCCTTCCTGATTGATTGACGGACTGACTGACAGACAACAATTTAACCAATTCACCTGTATTCTAGCTCCCATTGTGAGTTCAAGGTAGAATTCTCTGAACCATAACTGTGATAAGTCACATGATTCTCTCATAATTTCATCAAAGCAAAGAAGATGTTCAAAGAAGAAAGAATTCTTCAAGAAGCCCTCAATGGCTTCTATATGTTCTTTGGCAAGATCTTTACGCATGACTTGTTTTCCGCCCTTCTCTGATATCAGTGACTCCAGCATTGTGCGAACCATGTACAACTGCAACAGAACATGGTTTTAGCTAAAAACATGGTTAAGTTAAAGCAATTATATTTAACATCAGTAGTTCCTTCAGCATAAAGCGGGTTTCCCAGGAAGCCGATGATGCACCCTTTACACCCTCTCTGCATTGGTGCTCCATTTAAGGAACACTAATTGTTATTTAAAACTAATTTAAGTTACATAAGGTTCATGGAAATCAAACTAATGACCTCACACTCGGAATTAAAGGCTGTGCACTAAAACGTAGCCACATTGCACATGTACCTAAAAGAGAAAGCATTGTTAGGTGTACACAGTTACCTGAGTACTTGATGGTCCAACATCTCTGTCGGGAATCTTGACTTGATGTCCTGTCTTGGCATCTTTTTCGCCCTTTAATATTGGATCTTTATCACCATAAACACCATCAATCCAATCCCCTCCTGTATCTCGTATGGATAACAGTACCCTGGTAACATAAACAACATGCTATAACACAGCTGCTTTATAATCAAGGTGAATACTCCATTTTCGAGTTCCTGCTTGCTCAGGCTAAGCCTCGATTACGCGAAATTTATTCCATAGAATTTTAGCAACAGTCCAATGGAATGCAATGAACAAACAAAGAGAATACTTTAGAATTCCATGGGGTTTTGCTAAATTCATGAATATTACTTGGATTTGAGGCTAAGCCTGAGCAAAATGGAATTCAAAACTGGTCTATTAGGTGATGCATTTAGAGGGTCACCAAAAAGATTTTAAGTAGCAGGAGAATGACCTTTAGAAGGAGAATGAATGGCACTGTGAATTATAGCAGACCCACAGAAACCTCAAAGTATCTGGTGATATCACTGGTCACTGGTGTTTTCTTTATAACCTTGTATTTAATATTAGAGAGAAGAAGGCACCCTCTGAAAGCAACCAGTATATTTGTAGCTTTTTATAGAAAAAAAAGATGTAACAGGTGATGCCACATAGTCTTTATTTTTTGTAGAGAAGATACTTTTACACAGACAGATACTGTAATTTTGACTACTCTATCTTTTTATCACATTTAGTCACTTTTCAAATCAGACTTACGATCTCATTAATGTTCCTGCCTTTTTCTTGACTGCTTTCCTCACTGGTTCTCTGAGACTGACTTGAATAAACTGCTGGAAGTCTGCATGGATGGAATGACGAATTGCTTCTGAGAAGACAGGTTCAAGTCTTGACATTAAGCCATACAATCCTTTGATCATGGCAATAACCTGTGTGTGAATGAGATACTCATCAATTTGAGTATTGATTTTGTTATTGATGTCAGTAATAACATTAATTTTGCTCATCTAAAATGTACAAACCTCTACTAAATTAAACTTTTCTTCACTGTTGTAGTTGTATCTTGTTGCCTAGAATGACGAAAATGTACTATGTAACTCAAACATGTATGTTTTAAAATAAATTATCAGCAAAAAATAATTGATCAATCTTGACATTTCAAGCAAGAGCCCTTTGTTGGCTATTGCTACAAAATCAATTTAAAAAGAGGTGAGGCTTCAAACTTAGAAATATAGGTAGTCTTTCTGTATAATGTTAAACATCTCTATTCATCTAACTTTGCTATTGAACTAAATGTACATTTATTTTGGAAAAGAGCAATTTTCTTAGCAGTGTAAAATGGAAAGTGTGGTGCTGTGATCATGTCAGTGCTCTGGCAACTATAAAAATATTCGAAATGTTTGCCATGTCATGCTGTTCTCAGTCATACAAATAATTACTTTGTGATATAACTGATCTGTGATGTGAATGAATGTGTTATAGTTGGGCTACCTGTGTAATGATAGATATTTTGGAGACTGGGAACTAGTCCCTTTCTCTTGTCAAGATGGCATTTGTTGTTCAAGGATTATTCTAGTGCATTAAATCTTGTGAATCATGAAGGATACTATCCATCATTCTTTGACAGAATGAATTAATTATAGCTGAAAAAAATACCAACCCTTTCGTACTCCTCAGCTGTTTCTGGGCAATCGGGATTAGAATATTTGTCCACAGGATGAAGTAGCTTCCAAGAGTACTGAAAGAAAATTATTAAAATGCTATAAATACATAACTACTACATTCTAATCTGAAATCTATTGTCAGGGTGGCATGGGTGACATGGTGGTTAAGTCACTCGCCTCTCACTGATGTGGTCTGGGTTTCAGTCCTGGCTCAGACTCTGGATCATATGTGAGTTAAGTTTGTTGGATGTATTGTTCTCTCCAATGTCACAAGGGTTTTTCTCTGGGTTCTCCAGGTTTTCCTCCCTCAGTAAAAATCAACATGTGAGTTTGTGTGTTAATTGTACGTACAGTATATCAAAATTAATGTTAATAGTGGTAGTGAGTGTGAATGAGTCTCTGAGATACTAACAGTGTATTAGCAGTATTTGCTACTCTGAAATCTGAGGACAAATAAAAACATTTTCTTTTTTATTTGATTTGATTTGAGTTATCTGTTCTTAGCACATTAAAGAACTTTAAATTTGAAGACAAGTACTTAAGTACTCAATTTCTACTCAGAGGTATTGTTAGTAGTCTACATGAATTGTCTAGTGTTAAAGAAATGTCTCAACTAGGTAGTTCAGTCATAGCCATACATGTACTAAATTTGAAGTCAACACAAGCACATCAATGTACGTATATTATGTACTGAACAAAGAGATTCAATTTTTCTGTGAGACTAAAAAGTACGCCACAAGATGAAGTCAAGTGGCATGACTGTTGCTCTCACAACATTTTGACGCCTTCTGTGCATATATTAGAGTACACAGGCACAGAAAAATGGAATCTATTTGTTTTATATAATATTTATCAAAATATTTTAACCAATGTGCATGTAATATAATACCAATTATTATATCAATGCAAGTTATCTGTACTTACAAGTTCAGTAACTTGACATGTCCAGTTAGAAAGCAACTGCACCCCACGCAGAGCAAGTTGTCGAAGTTCTTTGTATTGGACCTCATCCCTTGGATTTGATGTTGAGGTGATCATCTATTTGGTAAAATGAAATCGATGTTCATCATAAATAACTGCATACATAATATGAAGGGTTCCATGTGAAAATGGCCTAAGTGACTTTTCTGATGATTTTTTCAATGGTATAACATGGTATAATTAACTTTCCTATGCTGTAAAAATAAATCTCAGGACATCCATCAAAAAGTCACTTAGGTCATTTTCACAGGGAACCCTTCATATATAGTAATTTCCTATTGATAAGGCAGAGGCATAACATGAATACATGCATACACAAAATGTACACTTTCCTCCAAAATTATAAGAAAAACTGGATTTTCCAAGGGCTTTGAGTCCATTCATGGTAGCTTGTGTGTGTGCACACTGGGAAAAGCCCAGGCTACCCCATCAGGCCTAGCTACATAAAACGTAACCACTGGTCTGTGGCAAATGTTTGGGGGACTGAGAACGAGCGCTCTGATTGGTCAATTCCGGTCACTTCAGAATTGTGATGTTGTTTTGTTTTTGTTGGGAAGAGAATGAAGAAATTTGTGCAAAAAAAGACATTAATTTGGCATTCCATTCTACAGTATTTGTATTTTCCAGGGTTTGGAGACATTGCTTACGAAGGCTGAAGCGTTTTTCTGTGATTATTGTGGATTTAGAGGATCATGAACTTTGTAAGCCGTTGCTCGAAATGACGAAGAAACAAGATCAAAGACGACCACCGACAATATTTTATGGCGATTCTACTCGTAAGCCTGTATTCCTGAGGATATAATATATAGCCTAAGCAACACAACAATTGTTGAGTGACATACTTTACATGGCCATATCGAGATTCAGGGTACATGGCCGGAGAACGACGTTTTGAAAAACTTTGGTTGGTGAATGAAGCACATGTAAAATCAAAACTTCAAACTTTGTTGATTTGTATTTACAGAGGAAAAAAATCACGACGGATGATAAGAAACTTTTCGCATTACTACAACAAGAATCATATGAACTTTTTATTATTATTTTTCACAAAACTGAAGTCATATCCGTGTAATGAACCAAAAATGGGACAATTTACTCACCTGTAGTTTGCCGTAAATCGAACATAAGTTTGATAAACTTTCAAAGACAATTATCCGAAAAAGTGCAAAAATCTTGTGTGTTTTTTATGAGAACTAGAATATATCCTGCCTAAGCCACATAGGACTGGCTGGTAGTACTTACTGGGACTGAATGGAAGAGTTCTCGCATTCAGGTAAGCTGAAAAATTTCGTGAAAGTTTTGGCACTGGGAGTTGTTAGTTCGGTATCCGCCATGTCGCGTTAGTCGGCTTACAAAGTTCACGATCCTCTAAATCTACAAAAATCACCATAAAACGCCTCAGCCTTCTTAAGCAACGTCTCCAAGCCATGGAAAATACACTCGCTGTAGAACAGAATGCCAGATTTAAAATTTACACGTCCTTTTTTTGCACAAATTTCTTCATTCGCCTCCCAAAAAGAACTAAACAACAACACAGTCTGAAGTGACCGGAAGTGAACAATCAAAGCACTCGTTCTCAGTCCCCCCAACATTTGCCACAGACCAGTAACCATAGCTTTTGAGCTAATACAATGAAATCTTGCCTAATGGAAACCTCACTAAGACCAACAGCTCTCTAAAACAGACACCCATGACTTGTCCCTTTCTGCCAAAATTGCATATATTTACCACATTTAAACTCCATCCAAGGCAGACACCTTTCTATGACAGACACCTGTTAACAATCCTAATTGTGTCTGTCTTAGAGGGAGTTTATTGTATTATAGTAGTCTGAGATATGCTCAACCTGCCATCTACAAAGGTAATATCAGAACAAGGCTACATGTATAAAGCTCATAAACTATTGACAGTTTTGTTATGAGTGACTGAGCTTAATTGTGCAAGAAGTCTTGTCTTGATTTTTTTGGATGTATAATTTTCTTTCTCATTGTGCTACATCCATCAGGGTGCTATACAGAAATTTTGGCACAAGTATTATGTGTTACAGTATCTGCTAGGAATAAACTTAATAAAGCAAACAATTTTAATATTTCAGTTTTTTTTTTTATTTTTTTTTATTTTTTTTTATTTAAACATATTTTCATTAAACATTAACCCCAAGAGCGAGGCTCATCTGGGGGGTCTATGTTCTATTAGTAACAAATGAGATACAAAAAAATAATAATAATAATAAATAGGAAGAAAGAAAATGTAATTATGTAATTATGCTTTAAAATCAAGAGGCAAATCGCTGCGTTTGCACTATATACTTTTGAACAGCAATAAACAGATCAGAATTTTGCTTACACGATAATTTACTAGAACCATACAAGATTATGTCTACCTTTTTCTTGTCAGAAGATTTTGTCCAATCATCAAAAAATCCAGATAAATAATCAAAAAGCTGAGTACGCTGAGCTGAATAACGGGAGCAGTAAAGGAAATAATGCTGAACGGTTTCGACAACACCGCTGCAATTATCACACTCTTGACTATCCTTCCGGTTTATGCGAAACAGATAAGAATTAAGAGCATGAAAGCCAAGACGAAGTCTTGTATGCAAAATGGAAGCGTAACGACTCAGAGATGCATTAAAATTTCATTGTACCTTTTGAAGAGGAAGAGTTTGTTAATGAATTCTCTAAACTTTTGTAATTGATCCTTGGTTCCTAACACAAGTTTCTAGAGAATTCCATTTTGAAATGGCCGATGGAAAGAAAGAGGTTTGTATCTTTCTGTTTTAGTACGAATAGAAACAAAATTGTCCTTTATTTCTTAATGGGAAGTTTGATATCTCGCTAATTTTTCTTAGGTAATAAACTTTTTAGAGGGGGTGGTGTTATGATCATTAACAATCTTATAAAAAATAATCAACTTGTGAACAAGTCTTCTCGTCTTCAAATCTTCCCAACCAAGTTCATTTAGCAAACAATGCCTGCCGGTTCCTTTCAAAGCGCCTGTGACAATGATGGATGATTGATACTGAATATTTTCAAGCAAGTCAGATAAGTAAGTATCACAGCCGTCCCAGACTGCATCCCGCATATTCCATAATAGACCTAATCAAAGATTTGTATAAAAACAATTAAGGTAGCTCTATTAAGTTTGTATTTAAGTCTTTCAGAACTAGAACCCTTTTAGAGGGCTTTAGAGTGAATGTTCAAAACGTGTTCACGCCAGGACATATTCGACGACAAAATAAGGCCAAGTGGTGTGGCTATCCACCTCATCGATAACTTTACCAGACAAATATATATTTGGATGAGCCGGTTTTTGTTTTTTAACTGAAAATAATATCGATTTAGTTTTCTTTGGATTCATTGATACTTGCCATTTATTAGACCAAACATTGATAGATTCAAGATCACCGTTAAGCTTTGCTGCTGAAAGTGAGGGATTATCAACAATTTCCAAGAGGGATGTATCGTCTGCATATAAGAAGCACTTACATTCCAAAGAACAAGCAATGTCATTAATATATATCAAAAAAAGTAGTGGCCTAAGACCGAACCTTGAGGTACCCCAGCAGAAATGTTAGCCCATTCGGAACATTGCCCTATCAATTAAAACTCTCTGGCATCTATCTGCGAGATAACTACGAAACCACGTGAGAAGGGGATCCCTGATACCAATAGCCTCAAGTTTAAACATTAAACCTTTATGCCATACCCGATCAAAGGCTTTACTGATATCTAAGAATACCATTCGCACCTCCTTGCTGTTTTCCAGCGCTTCATAGATGGAATGAACTATCAATAATAGTTGGTTGACAGTAGAATCACCAGGTCGGAAACCCGATTGCAAAGGATAAAAAAACCGTTTTTCTTCAAGAAATTTATATACGTTTTTAAAGACAACCTTTTCTAGAACTTTTGAAATAGACGGTAACAAAGAAATTGGACGATAATTAGTTTTATTTTGGCGATCCTCACTTTTATACAATGGTATCACGTTTGATTTTTTCCACTCGCTTGGAAATTCACCCTTACGCAAGCTCTCATTATATAAATAGGTCAACGAGTTAGAAATTGCCGGAGCACATAATTTGATTATTTTATTACTTATCCCATCATGTCCACAAGCCTTAGAAACATCTAAAGAAGATATGATTTCAGTAACTTCAGCATTAGAAGTTTGAATATTCGACAAACAATGAGTGGGTAGAGGCAACACTCCAGAAGGGATGTCTTTAGATTGATTGATAACATTCGCCTGACTAACAAAAAAAATATTAAAAAGTTGTGCCTTATCTTTGGCGTCAAAAAAAATACTGTTGTTATCCATAATAGGAGGAATTGATGTTGGAATGATATTACAATAGAGAGATTTCACCAATGACCACCATTTTTTTCTTACAAATCGATGGATCAGAAAGATCCCGATTTAGCTTATCGTTGTACGCAGTCTTAGCTTGACGTATAAGAGAGGTAGTTAAATTTCTTTGTTGTTTATATCGTTGCCATAAATCATCTGATTTTCGCTTTGAATATTTTTTTAATAACCTATTACGCCTTCTTATAGCCAACCAAATCTCACTGTTCATCCATTTCTTATCAGATGGACGCACGGTAATCGACATTCTACGAATAAATTTAGTAAGTACTTTATTAAATGTGTTCAGCCAATTATTGTATTTTTTCATCTATGGAACCATCCGCAGATTCGTTCATCTGCCAATCAATATTTTCAAGTTCCTCTTAATAAATTAACCCATCATTGTCACAGTTATTGAAATTCCAAACAAGACGCTTATAAGCTTTCACTTTTGTGATGCAAGACTAACATTTTTCCCAAAAATATAATTATGATCACAGTTTGAAGGTGGGGCTATCCGTTCCCGACTGAACAAACAAGCCAGGAACATTTGTAATTATCAAGTCCAAGATCGAACAGCTACTATGAGTAATTCGTGTGGGTTTCATTAATCATTTGAAAAGATTGTTACAATCAAGCCACCGTGAAAAGCAAACACCAAAGGGAGTATCGACATGAGCATTGAAGTCGCCAATTAATACAATAAGGTGATTAGGAACCTGTTGAATTTGTTCCAAGGTAGACTGTAATTTTCCAAAACAAAACAGTATTTTCATGGGTATTTTGGGGTGGCCTATAACAAACACCAAAGAAAAGAATAAATTCGTGAAGTTTAACCTCAACCCAGAGCATTTCTAAATCTGCAATTTCCAAGTCGTTACGCCTTTTGAGAAACAATGAATCAGAAGCAAAAAGAGCAACTCCGCCTCCTCGCATTTGTTGCCTATCCTTTCTAAAAATAGGATAGAAGCCTGGAATGCTAAGAAAATCGACTGAAGAATTATCACTGAGCCAGGACTCAGAGATAGCAAATAAATCAAAATTTTTTTCAGTAATATACAGTGAAATTTCATCGAATTTATTTTCGTCGCAGAGGCTTCTAGCATTAATGTGACCTACCAATAACGGTAGGTCGTCATCGCAACTTCTAAGGATTAAATTGGTGCAATATATGTTGTATGTAGTCCTCTATGCCTTTATACTGAATTAATGAAATAGGAAAAAAGTTCACCTTAGATTTTTGGATTTAATATGACCAATTTTTCTCATAAAGCTACTTTTGGGATTTTTGTGGTTTTAAGCTGTTTTATAACTTTAATGATTTCTTCCCATACTCCCTTTCGGGTGAGTCGCATAGGCTTGATACGGACAACGTTTATTGAAATAGGTGTATGTGACTGCAATGGATCGAAGCTCTTGAAAGGGTCTCAAGAAAATTGCCCCCCCCCCTCCCCCTTTTCTCAGGGCTCGCTACGCCCTTGAGTACAAATACATAGGATTATCCTAAAATATCAAAATCATTTACCATGTTTTAAAGCAAAGGAAATAGACCGATACAATACGATGCAATGTCAACAACACAGTCATAGCCACGCCTTTTCATTGGTACTTACAGTATACGTAATAGTGAAGTGGAAATAGCTTTGATTGCGACTAATTTTCGTTATACTTAATTTATATTAGTTTTCGCGATTTGAAGCAATTGCGAAATTAAAGACCCGCGAAAAACGGTTCTTGCAAACAATTACTACATTTTGTCCCAATCTACTAGAAATTGCAAAAATGACGATTCGCGAAACACGTCCCTTAAAATTTTGCTAAAATAATTAACTGACCAAGGTGATTTTCTTGTTGAAAAGAATTGAAACAAGACGAAAACAGGTGCCTTTTCAATTTCATTGTATTACTACTTTCATCTGACGAGTTTGTGAGTATTTGCACAAATTACCTGAAGAACATGTATCCTGGAGAACAGAAGGACATAATCAGTTCCCCTACAAGGTTCAACCACCTCACCCATGCAACCCCATAAAAATAAGCCCATTAGCCACTTTCATACCGTGAAGACTGGGGCCGAGTCCCTTAAAGTGGCAACACAAAACTGTAGTCAGAAAAAACGCATCGAGCTGTATATAATCCCGAGGTTTGATGTTAATCGGATATACATTGAAAGAGATACAGCAGTTCAAACATGCTAGATTTTACAAAGAAATGTATGGTTGTAGGGACACTTTGATATACATTTCTTTCTTTTCTTTCTAGCATTTTTGCACGGCTGTTAGTCATTGAACATTAACCCGATTAACACCAAACTTCTTCGGGATTTTATATAGCTCGAGCCTCGATATGTGCTCTTTCTGACTATATGAGTTTTGTCAGTATTACCATCGTCAAAATTTGCGGGACTCGTATCCAGTCTTCACGGTATGAAAGTGGCTAATCCCCTAACCCAATTACATTTACGATGATATATAATAATAATTGCACAATTTCTACATAAAAAATGTTCGAGTGCAGTCAGTATAAGAAAGTCATGTATAGCGCAAACCTGTGATGCAAATTCCAAAACACTAGAAGAAGAAGGGGAAAAAGACAACCCTGCAGGGGATGAAATAAAATATTTAGTAAAAATCCGCACACAGTCCGCACCGATAGTGTCAGTCCGCAATCCACTTTTCCTACTGCTCTCCAGTGGTTCGTGTCGTATCTAGAAACACTGCACTCAGGTTTGCTTAGTCAACGGTTACAAGTCAGCATAGAGTGTGGTGTGTTAAATAAAATGATATGGCACTGCCTTCACATTCTCAACTGTTCGCCGTTTTCAAATTAAAGGGCTGGTTTATTTTAAGTGGAACTGGTAATTTAGCTCGAACCAAAAGGTCTTTTAGAGACTTGTCCTTCCTGTAAGACTCCATAGGAGGATCTGAATAAATCTTTAAAGGTGACAAAAGGTAAAAAATGCATTATTCGATGTTCTGACTTAGTTTTCCTCTGCTGCCCTTCTTGTGTTGAACTCAACAGTAGATAGCAGCTATAGAATATCGGGTAGCCCAGTTGTAGAAGTCGAGATTAAAATCTCCTTCTTTTGCAGGCTTCGAAGGTTTCTCTATCTGAGTTAGTTCTATAGAAGTCGTAATGTCTCTCCTGGTCTAATCAAACCCTTTTTAACATTGAAGGGATGTGCTGAGGAGACATGGCTAGTGTGGCGTAGCGAGGGGGGCACAAGAGCTGAGCCGTCATCTCAATATGATATAGCTTTAAAGTTTAAAACAGGGTGAGTTTTGAGCTTTTTTTGTTGTGTTGAAAGGGTCTCAAGAAAATCCCCCCCCCTTTTGCTCATGCTTCGCTACACCCCTGTTGACCGGTATCTCCGATAATTATGGCTTTCATCAACGTTTTGCAGTCAGATCTACACATAATTACTAAAGGGGAAAAAGATTAAAAAACGGCTAAATCGGAAAACCAATAACATAGGATGAAAGAGGAAGTTTATTTGAACATTCAGACTAATTTTCATGAATGATTTGTCATTTTTGATATTTTTATTTAGTAAAAATTCATTTTCTCCATACATTCTCTTATAAATTATATAAGCTTGGGCTACCTGTGTTGGGATGTGAAAAAAACTGTTCTATAAAATCAACTTATCATGAAAAATTGCCAAAATAAACTGAAAAATATGAAATTATATGATATATGAAATTAAATAGTTACTGCGGCACTGACACGATCACGGTACCGCACGGTAATTTTCCCACTGATATGAAACTCATACTGTTTAGAGCCCCCCACCCCTATCCCCCACGGATGATATGATGTCACGCGCACTGCCTGTCACGCGTCTTGCATCCACAGGCACCTGGTTGTTCCTAGAAACCATGGTTTCATTCTGAAAGATTCTGAAACATACCGGCAAAAATACCGGCAACTTTCAGCAGCTTGGATAAAAGCGTTTTATTATATTTACATGTAATGCTTCTGGCTCTAAAGGTTTGAAAAGACATTTGTTTAGCATGTTTTTGTGGTGAAAAACGCCCCTGATTGAAAAGTTGCAACGTTGCAAGTTCAGATGACCTGACGTAATCATCGGTTATTTTGTTGATCGTCGTCAGTGAAAACATGCCTGAGTTATACTTTGCCTATGGATCGAATCTTAACGCCGAAAGAATGAAGGAAAGGAAAGCTTTGTTCACTCAGAGAGTTCATGCCGTTCTTCAAGGATACAAACTTCAATTTGCTTTCAACAGCGGGACTGGCTTTGGGTCAGCAACTATTGTTCCTGATGCGAATTCTGAAGTACATGGAGCTCTTTACTTTTTAGAGAAAGGCGGGCTAGCAAAGCTTGATATCTTTGAATGGGTACCACGAGGAGGATATGCGAGATTTCCTGTTAACGTTGTCCTTGATAATGGAGACATTGTTGATTGTACTACGTATGTTGCTACTGAAGCATATACAAAGAAAGGCTTGATTCCATCTAAACTGTATTTGGGACATCTGTTACAAGGGAAGGACATACTACCACAAGATTATTATCATATGCTTGAAAACCATGAATGTGGAGAATGATACATTGAAATGCTTTTGCAATTATATATACTATAACAAATGCATTAAAACTCACATATATAAACAAAATTATTTATTGGAAAGATAATTGATTCAATTATTGATGGCAGATTTCCCATCATTGCGTGACTTGATGACTTGGATGAATAAACAAAACTTTCATTAGTACAGCTTCCATAAGATAACTTTTGACAATTTGTTCTTAATTCACAGTTGATTTTGGACAAAGAGCTAATTTTATTATGCAATTTAATATACATTTAGTATGCAAGGGGAATATAATGTATATAATTTCCTCTCACAATGAAATTGCAAGTGAGGGAACTGATAGAGGCCCTTGCAATAAACCCAGGTTGAAACTGAATACTGACCATGTGAGAGTACTTTAGCCTGCATCACATCCGGACTTTTCCTCCGTCAAGTCTCTCTGCGAAATAACGAACAAAACCGTGTTCTGAGACCCCCAGCAAATAGCACGATTATATATAACAGATGCTGATTGGCTGGGGCTTTTTTGAATTCTAACGAGACTCGTGATTGGCTTTTGTTCGTTGATGTTTTGATAGCTTGATGGACTCCAGTTATTAACAAACTTTATTGCTAGCATGACCCGGGGTCAATCTCGTAATTTCTCTTTGAGAGAATGTTTTGTGAACTAAGGCTATTATTTGGCAATATGTTTGATTGGAATGTTTCGAAAGTTTCCTTTTATAGCACGCAAATTGATGTATCTAATTGGTAGGTTGTTTTGATTGAGAAAAATCTGTTTGTGTTTTCATAATCACAGTAAATCTAACGGAAGTGTTGTCATTGGCAAAGACAAACACACCAGTGATCATAGAGCCAATCACGAGTTTCATTAGAATATAATAAAGCGCCAGCCAATCAGCATCTGTTATATATAATTGTGCTATTTGCTGGGGGTCAGTTTTTCTGACTATTTTGCACAAGACAAACAACAATTTATTATTTACTTCCAATATGGCTGCCTTAGTGGTGTCTAGGCCTTTTTTATCATATAACTATTCCACAGAAGACAAAAATAAAAAAATGTTGGTGTAACTAACATGACCAGTTTGTTAAATGTTCCAATAATTTGTAATGTCTTTGAAAGTTTTTTTTTCTATACTTAAAATAGGCTGCATCTACAAGAAATATTTTTTAGATACTTATACAAAATTGACTGACTTTTCCCTGACTTGAAGTGAAAATCTCAATTGCCTGACCAAATAAAGAATTCCCGACTTTTCCCTGTTTTTTTCTCTGGGAACCCTGACTAATAATTATAATGAGGAACACTTGAACAAAATAACAAAAATTACACCTGAAAACCCTAATGAGCCCAAAGATTTTTCCTTAAAAAATATACTTGCTCACAGACCCTGGGAATAATAATGCAATACAGGTCAGCTACTAGACTGCTCTAAAGCAGGCCAGTTCTCATTAAGTACCAGCAAAAGGTTAAAAAACAGCTACTTTGGATTTTACCTAATTTTGAGCCACCTACTTTTTGGTGAATTAGGCTTGATAAATGCTAAACAAACACTGATCAGAAATGAAGCACCAATTTTTACATCGTAGCCGCCTACTTAACTAATAATGAGAACCCTGCTCCAGTATTTGTCATAACTGCAAAGGTACCACAAAAGAACTGATTTTTTATTGAAAAACAAACAAACATACAGGAGTTCTACAAATTTCTAATCACCCACAAGGTAGGAATCTATTGGAATTCCCCTGTTTCATGGGGCATTGCAAGGTTTTTAAAAACGGGCACTGGGTGTTTCCTTTTCGGTCCACCTAGTTTGTAATTTCTACCTATTTGTACTCGCTTCATTAGAATATTGAACAATTTCAAGTTCCTGATATTGCTGTAGGCGAGCTACATCCTTATCTTTCCTAACAATAGTGTTGGGTAGTTTTCTGATTTTCTTGATGCTGTCACGTTCAATTTCCAGTTCCCTACAACAAACTTCCAATAAATTCTCATACTGCAATTTACCAAAGTCAAGTTCAATCTCGATAAAGTCTTCTTCTTCTGAGTTGGCTACTCTTACTTTCACGACAAGTTCAGGTAAGATATCGATTTCCATAGAACCAATCGTTTTACCATAAGAAGCTGCAGATAGAGGACTATTGACATCTAAAGCAACTGTTTTTCGAGGAGGAGACGTCAGACAACTAGGCACCGGAGATTTAGAGGCAGTGCGTTTACTAGGGCTTGATGTATCAGAATCTTCTCTAAGACTCTTTCCAAGGCCAAATGGCAGAGTTCCCTCCTCATTCTCTGTCATGGAAGCATCGCCATCATCAGAGTCGTTGTACATAAAAGGAGGGTTTCTTATGTAGTTTGGAACAATCGGAAGACTTTCTGTAGTTGCTACCTCTTCGTCGTCAATAGGACCAATAATTTCTTTGATTTCTTCGCTGTTAGTAAGGGCAGCAGCTGTCTCTCCTTTCTTCGTTTTGGATGCTGTCACTGCACCTTCCTTTAGAAGCAGCTCAACTATCTTCTTGTATCCTCTTTTAGCTGCCCAGTGCAATGGCGTCCATCCATTCATTTGATTAGCTGCATTAACATTAACACCTTTACCTAAAAGTGCTTTCACTTTTTGCTCGTCGCCCATACAACAGGCTTCTCTTAATTTTTCTTCAAGCAACTTTGACTTGTCCTCCATCTTTGCCGCCATGTTGACCGTCTTAAATCTAACATCATTAGAAAGCGGTTTACAATTGGTCAATATTTCAACTCTATCCAATCAGCCCTTTCTAAACAAAGATCTAAAGCTGAATACATCAAACGACACTAAGATAGTGCAACCGCTGTCCAACGACACGTGGCTCATTGGAAAGCAAAATGGCGGCAAGAAGAGCCCGGTTTCAAGAACAAAGTGGTGGTTCTCCAGGCTTGGGCCCAGGAGGCAGTAAGGACACATTAACGTAAGTGAATTTGATATAAAGCGTTGTGCATTTTCTTTTTTTACTTGATTACATGTCTAAAACGGAAGTCAAATCATGAATTTAGCGTTGTTAAGCTACTATCACGTGATTAACTTGTGTGTATCAGTCTTCAGTGTTTTCTTGCTCTTCAGCTGTAAAATCCGTGACGTCTTTCTCTTTTCAATGGTTTACTTCATTAAAACCAAAAACCATATTATTTTAGATTACTGTACATTGGTGCTGGGTCTGCTTTCACGTGACGTCAAAGCAGCTCAATTTTGAGGACAAAACAAAAGAATTTAAATCTCCTGAGAATAGGCCATATGCACTAACAGGTCACGTGACCCTATCTCCCCTAAATCAAGCAGCACCGTCAAAATGAACGCCAGAAATAGAAAGAGCACCTCGATATTAGTAAAAGTGCAAATTTTCAGCTCCTAAGATGTAATACAAGAGAAATGACAGTAAATTTAAGATTGGATTTTTTCTTAAGATTCGTTCGGAAAAGCGCCTTGGATGGCACGAGCTTGCCATCCAACGTGTTTTTCCGAACGAATCTTAAGAAAATATCCAATCTTAAATTTACTGTCATTTTTTCTCTTATTCACCTTATAAACTAAAACTTTGCACTTTTACTAATATCGAGGTGCTCTTTCACTTTTTGGAGTTCATTTTGATGTGCTGCTTGATTTAGGGGAGATAGGGTCACGTGACCTGTTAGTGCATATGGCCTATTGGAACCTATTGTTTTGTCCTCCAAATTGAGCTGCATTCCAAGATGCTGCAAGTGGTCTAATTCAGCGAGTCTTTATGCCCAATGAGGAAGGTGGAAGGGGTATTGAGTTATATAAGTGAGGTAAAGGTGCAAGGCCTTTTTTTTGTTTAAAATTTTTGAAACCTGACTTTTCTTGAGATGTGAATTTTTGGGTGGACACTTATTCACTCCTGACCCCTCACCAATTAAGGTATCTAATTACCCTCTCCCGCACATACATCCATAAATGATACAGTGATCGACTCTTGAGGGACTCAATCCAAGTTTGAAGCGAATGCTTAAGTTTTAATTCTGGATTAGGCCATCCTAATATTTATTTTCATTTCCCGTTGTTGCCCTGGGTCTTGTACAGGTGTGTTGGTCGGTCAGAAAAAATAATAAAAATTATAAAATAAAAACAATTAAAATGGGAAGACAGTGATTACGCATGAAGCATAGCTGTTTGATTGAGCTTGCAAAAGAAATGTCTACTCAATACAGTACCAAAACTTTGGAAGAAAATAATGTTTCCATGGTATTTTGGTGAAAAATTTGTAGGCTCAAATGAAAAATTTGAAACAAATTAAAGTTTCCCATAAAAAATCTGAAGAAATAATATTCAGGAACATACTTTATCGATATTGATCTTCAAGAAACAATTGAATGAGTTTGATGAGGTAATATTGAGCTGTGCAGTACAGTAGAATGTATTGTAGAGCTAACGCAGTGCATTTGCAGATCATGCTCTAATTGACACTCTTCAAGGTGCGGTTGGACATATCATGTACAGTACTATTCCTTCAAAAACCAGCAGCACCGATCAATGAACTGTGTTCTCATTGGACACTGTAGTCCCTCTCAGTCATGTGAAACAGTAAGGCTGGTATAGGAGATGCCTGTGGGGAGTCTGCAGAACCTAAAAAAAGACAGAATCCCAGAAACTCAATACATGTGAATAGCTAAACTTACTCCCATTTATCAGATGAGAAACGGGATAAAGAGAGTTGTGTTAGTAAGAGTTTTGATATTGTTATCTCACTCTGTTCAGTATTTATATCCTGGCTTACATTTTTTTAATTTTATTCCTGATTTCTGAAAAATTAGGGTTGGTCAGGTAATGGGAAACAAAAATAACTATGAGGATGGCCTTACTTACTGCAGAGCTCTAATCAGACTTGTAGGCACTCATGCCAGGGCTATTGTCATAATTTGACCATTAATGGTATATTTGTGATATATTTTTGTAGTGATAGCAAATACATTCATCAATCAAGTAAAGGTGTTTGGTGTCCCAAACCGTATACCATCTTCAAGCTCCTTCTTTCAGCAAGATTTTGTTCAGCCTTCTTAAGTAACATATCTGACTGTGATGAGACATTTAACTACTGGGAACCCGTAAGTTTCACAGTCAGAATTGGTGAATTTAATTGTCCTTTCATAAGCAGAAGATTGAAATGCAGGTCAAAAAACCAGTAATGAACTGAATAATGTATTTTAGGCAGGCGCCGTTCATGTCCTCTGACTGTAATGTTTATTCAATCATTGTTATTCTCTAAGTTTTGTTACAATCAACACAACAGTTTACATGTAGACATGTTTATAACTCATGGATTGGTTTAATCTACTAGTTACATGTAGTTTGGTGTGTGTTTGTTTGGATAGTGGGAGGAAGGGGTTTCCTGTGTTTATAAGGTGTTATTTATTGGAAGGAAGGAAGCCAAATAAAATTAATACAGGAAGCCCAAAACAAAAACAAAAACAAAGAAAAAAAATTAAAAAAAGCAAAACTAAAGGGCTATGGAAGACTATAGACTGAAGTAAAATATCCCCCCCCCCCAAAAAAAGAAAAGAAAAAAAAATCAAATTAATCAGTATTTCCTCTATGTGAAAGAATGGCGTGTTAGAATTTCACTTCGAGATCTTGTAACTTAGCTGAAGATGAGTGGTGGATACCCCTCCAAATATCAAAGTAAAAGCATCTACAAAATGTTATCACTTCTCGGATTTTCCTTTAACATTTTGTTTTTACATGGTATGTAAATATCATGTCTATGTTACAACAGTCTATGTAGTACATGTATAAACTGCATAGAAGCAGTCTGTACTAAAAATGAAGCTAATGATAATGATTAATTTCTTGTAGACACATTACCTGTTGTATGGTACAGGATTCCAGACCTGGGAATATTCTCCTCAGTTTGCAATAAGGTCATATGGTTATCTTTTATTGAATGCCATCCCTGGTTTTATACAAGTCTATCTTTTCAAGGCCAATAAGGTATTTCATTGCTTGTTCATGACTTTTGATTAAAAGTAAAAGTTGATCAAAATTTGGTGTACTGATCAACCTCAGAAACACATAAGGGAGTTGAAACGTGTAACACAGGTTCCATGCTCCGGAATATTCAAATTATGCAAATAAGGTGAAGGCGCTTTTTGACCATATTTGGAAAATGAAAACTTGGCCAAAAATATATTTTGTAGCTTTTATTTGCAATTTTTCGGTCATTATTAAAGTATATTTTGCATTTTTTATGACTTTGGACATCCTAAAGTGCAACTTCGTACTCTGTAAAGAAAGTTTACGATCAGCTCAAATTGTTGAGTTCTCAAGGCAAACAGTAAGTGGATTTACAAAGCATTTTATTGCTCTTTCAGCTACTTTAAACCACATTCAGAACAAATAAATAAATGACGTATTTAGTTTCTACCTAAGTGCTTCTATTTATTTGAATTTTTTTAAATAATCACTGTCTGTTTACAAGTATAAAATCTCTGTAAAATTACTTCACATTCGAGGTTACGATTCAAGCGTTTCCTTACCAGAAAATTGCCCTGGCACGGGCTCCGAGTCTTCACAATTTAGTCAGTTACCTTGAAATAAAATTCTGTTTCATTTGGGACATGATTTGATCACTATAAGCTGCTGGAAAGTGAGCAACATGTAGATGGGGAAATTGTTCTGCCATTTTTGAAGGTCATATCATTACCAAATATGGTCATAAAACGCTTGTTTTGCTCATTTGAATATTCCGGAGCATGGAACCAAAGAAATGTATTGTAGTTACACGTTTTAACCCCTTATGTGTTTCTGTCAACCTGCAATAATTATTGATCACTTAAAGTTTGCAAGTTTTAATCTTAAACTCCCACAGGGAGAGGTAACAACAATCGTAGAGCAGTGTTAGTACTAATGCTATGTGGAATAGCATTGTCAGGAACCCAGCGGTATTATTGTCACTCATTTCTTGCTTCCAGAAAAAATTCCCCAGGGAACATTGTCTATTGGAACTTGTGCTGGAAGTAAAGTTTTCTCTTACTTTAGGTCAACCAATCAGCATCCAGTATTTATAGAGAAATTACCATAACCGTTACATGTGCACCATTATTATTATAATAAATATGGGTCTTCTTGGTTTTAAAGGATGTATCGTTTTCTGAGTTCAAGTTCTTTGTATTGCAGGGCATTGTTTTGTTCAAAGTTCTTTGTTCTCGGCTATTGTTTTATTGTCTTCATGCCTCAGGTGCCCAGGAAAGAGCCATAAATGTTTACTTTGGAACAAGTTCTAACAAACAACATTCCCTGGAGTAGTTTTTCTGGAAGCAAGAAACAAGTGACATAATAATCCCCCTGGGCATTGTGTGAAATAACCAAAACATCTCAATTATCAAAAACATTTCTGCTCTGAGTCCAGAATTGTCCACTTTGTAGCATGAATCCAGAGCATGGAAATAACATTTTTCATGAGTCAGAGGAAGATATACTAACTAACTAAGAGAAATTAGACTGTAATTCAGTTGTATTACTACTTAAGGATGGAGGATCCCTGTATTTTAGTTGCATTATATTTTCTCCAAGTATCATAATACATAAAACCAATTTCGTATGACTGTGAATTTGGTATCTAATGGTCATCACACAATACGATTATGGCAGAGTTTTCAAAAATGTTTTTGTAGACATTACGTCATTGACCTAGAGTACATTGTGGTAAGTCCCACTCCTATGAAAACTCCTCCATGATAGTCTTTATCTTTTTCCTGTAGGTCTTGGTATTTTATTTTCTTCGTTTCATCCTGTCAATGGTGTGTGCTGGTTCAGAGGCATATTTTTACAGGTGAGTTATATTTATTTTTATGACATTCTTCATGGTAGAATTACTGTACATGTCATTAAATGAATTTAGATTTTAGAGAACCTAGAATGATTTGTACCCAGGAGTCATATAGTAGCTTGTAAAGAAGAATCATCTGGTTTTGAGTCACACGACTTTCATAATGGCCGCTGCTAATTAGCATAAATAGTGAAAAATTACTATTTCTGGAACTGTATCAATTTGAAATTATTAAGATTGTTGATTTTGATAATTTGTGCAATTTTCAAAACAAAACGTTAAATCCTTGACAAGATATGGGGATTTAAAATTCTGAAAATGCACCAAAACGAGGCTACCAAGGCTTTTGGTCAAAATTACATACAAATCTCTCTATTTTTGACAGCGCATAACTTTTTTGATATTGAACCAAAAGTGATAAAATTTTCAGAAAATATTTGTCTTGAAGTAATTTCTCACATAGCATTGATAATTTCTTGCACAAGGCCCTCATTTTCTCTACTGGAAAAAACTGAATTATGAAAGTGGTCTATAGGATCAGGGACTGACATTTTGGGAACTTTCATGGTTGTCATCATCATCAGAGTGAAACATAAATTATACAAAGTATATGTCATTGTCTGTCATACATGTATGTACATGGTATCGTCATTTGAAAGCTAGATTAAGACATATATGCAGTATTGCATATTAAATACTATGTACTATAGATATTGTATTTGGGGAACACTGATATGGTAGAACATTTACAAGCAAATTTTAGATTTGTCCATACATTGTCAACTTACTATATTAATATACTGTATTGTGTGGTTTGAAATTATTACTTTTGGTTTGAAAATTTTCAAATCAGTTTGATTTTTATTCTTATTCTTCCAGATAATTTTATGGTTATTAATGAATATCATACTTACCTATCTAATATAGATAATTCAAACCACAACGTACAGTTTTATATGCTAATAAGTTGATGTCTTTGTCCTGTTTTAGTGGAATCATTCAACGATTTGGCAGCCATGTAGCAAGACTGTCTGCATTGTTTACATTGTTTAGTACTGGAATGTTTATATCAGCTGCTGGTGGGTCTTTGAATTAAGAAATAAACAACTGTTTTCCGTGTTTGATAGCCTAATCAAAACATGCGTGATGTTGAGAGAACATGAGAGAGTATAGGGAGCCATAGACAAGGGCTTCACAGCTCTTGAGTGTTCTCCCAACATCACAAGACTCGCAGTGTTTTGATCAGGCTATCAAACATGGAAAAACAGTTTTTTAGTACTTCTTTTATAAAATAGCAAGCTCACAAATTTTTGAAAAATTTAAAAAGGTGATGTGAGCATGTTTGATACTCTCATGATCAATCATGGTTTTTGGCCAGTCAGAGTGCGTGTTATATAATTATAGTTATTTTATAATTAATTTTCTGGTTCTTCTAAAATTAGAAAAGGTTTATTGAATTGACCTGTGGTTTAAACTTGTATTCCCAGCTTTTCTTCCAAGTAGTTTTGCCATGTACATGGTGCTGTTGTCTTATGGAGGGTGGTTTCATGGTCATTACCCAGTAAGTTGTCAAATAATGTATACAGTGGAACCATACTTACTCCATTGGTTAACTAGAACTTTGAGCGCTTTCCTGGACAATTCCAATTTCCCCTCATTTGAACCACATTTTCATAATCATTTACTATTAGATAGCTCGATACTTGGTTAACTGGAATTCCCTCCCTCAGTCCTGACAAAGGAGTAAGATATAGGGGGAAAAATCAGGTCATGAAAATTTGTGAATGATTAATTTGATTTTTGCAAAAAGTGTTTTTAATGAACCAGCACACATTGAAATTTGAAATATTGAAATATTGAAAATGAGCAAGAAAATGTCTGACCTGTTGGTGTGTAACAACTTGTGATCATGGAACTGGACCAAAATTCCTGGAAAAGATATGGAAATATCATGGCCCAATTTTGTTTTCTAGTTTCTTTGTAAGTATTAGCTATGCATGGCCCTGCTGATTTTACAATCATACTATGAACTCTGCTCTATTGTTGTATGATAATGATTTGTTGTTATAGGTTGCCATAGTATGCACTGCAGTAGGATCTTTGATTGGTTGGCCTTTTAGTGCTGTTTTGGGGTGAGCTCAAATTTAAATTTGCTTTAAGACAGTACTAATTTGAGTCTTAGTTGATTTATCAAATGAAACTCCTCAGAATTGACTCAGGACCAGAAAGAAGAACTAATAGCCAAGGAGTTGACACAATATATCATAGCATAGCTACAGTCTTAAGCGTGCTCTGATTGGCCAGAAAGCTAGGAACTATTTGCCCATGGACTGCACTGCGCGCACTATCTTCGTCATAGTCTTTTTCAAATCGTTCATTTTTAATAAGATGGCGACACATATAACGCATGCTCTGATTGGCTGAAAAATCTATGAACTATTTCCCCATAAGCTGCACGGCTCCATTTTTAACGTTCTAGGCTCTGTTATAAATCAATTAGACAACATAAAGCCATTTGTCCATTGCGTTATAGACGCACTTGAGAAAATATAAAGTTAGAACTCTTAACAAACTAGAGTTGCACTCAACTACGCCTCGTGTCACTCTTACATTTGTTAATTGTTCTTTATATTTTCTCTCGTGCATCTGTAATGCCATGGTTGCACTGCTTTCTGTTGTCTAATATTCCTATCAGAAAGGAATCCACTTTCTATGATCAGTGTGTACTCAACAACCATGACATATTCTTGGAGTCCATGGACACCATTTTAGACCATTTAAGAGAACTTGAAAATGTTATCAGAAAACATCCTTAGAATTGCACCATTTTTACTTATTTACAGGGTTCCCATAGCACTGGATATAGTGATACGGCAAAGACGACTGGGATACTTCATTGAATGGTGCATTATATCACTTATTGCGATTTTGGTATGTTGTCCTTTTTCTTACATTTTTTTCTAGGGAATAAATTCTACTCTACTCCAGTGATATCAATATATATATGCCACATTCAAAGGACTCAGTTGATTTACCTTGTATGTGACTTTGTAGAGTTTAATCACTGCTGCATAAATTGGACAATAGGCTAGGAATATAATTTATCTATTGTTAACATTTTTCAGGGACCATTAGTTTATATTGATTCACATTACTATGGTAAATTGGTTATAACACCCTTAAACATTGTAATGTATAATGTATTTGGCAAAGGAGGACCAGAACTTTATGGTAGGTTTAGATATTGTCTTTGTGAATGTTTATTTTAATGCCAAACGAACCCTGACAAACAATAGGCGTATAAGAATATTTTGTAAAACATTTATACCTATATTCTCCCAAAAATTAAGTGTGTTGAGACTGAGTCTTCTGTACCCCCAATTCAGATGCAAAAATACTGTGATAATTTTAACAACAACAACAACAACAAAACAAACAAACAAACAAAAAAGTATACTGCACTTGTATTTTGATTATAAATTAAACATTGTTTTTTAGGTGTTGAACCTTGGTCCTTCTATTTCATGAATGGATTCTTGAATTTCAACATAGTTTTTCCATTAGCACTCCTTGTATTGCCAATTTGGGTAAGTTCATAGTAATAGTATTTTACTTGTATAAGGCAGATTTCATATGAGTGTGAAACATACTGTGGCTGTATCAGTGCCATGTTGTCTGTAAAAACATTCAAAATTCCTGCCGTAACTGTGCTGTGACTGTGCAGTGTAATTTTTATAGTCATAGGAAATCTACCTTTATAGTTAGTACATAATGTTGTAAAGTTGATTGATCTAATTAATAACGGTAATTTATCTGAGTGGAGTGCAACTTGTATAGGAAATTGCATGTACGTGAGTGTGATTTGGGATTTATGGGCATACATGTACACTGTAAATTATGCTTTGAAAGAAATCAAAATTGTATTCATGAGCCATAGGGAGGGAGGGGGCAAAGTCATATGCATGACCTGATGCAAAATTAACATTAATTTTTTTATTAATTTAACATTTTTTTACTCTCTTTATTTTTTTTAAATATTTCTCAGGAAAAAAATGGGGACTCGTGGGTGTTATGGCCCTGTTTGTTTTTAGTAGTAAGAATTGTTTGATTGCTTTTAAATTTCATTACAATATCTTTGTAATGCTTTATGTTTCAGGGGTTAGTTAAGCTTCTGGTGAATGAGAAACTTGAAAGAAAATGTAGGTCAAATGTAATGCAGAAATAGACAAGAAAATGGCCTAAGTGACCTGTGATTTTGTGACATGTTACAAATAGTCTTAAATGGTATCAAATGTGCTTGCCAAGGGACCACATATGTCACTTAGGCTGTCTTGATTAACACCCCTTCATTTTTGTGGTTACTCCCGTCTAAAGGACGGAGTACCACTATGCTATGGCGCGATGTAAGGGTGGAAGTCTGTAACACCCGAACGCCCGACTCTTTTCCGAGATCGGTCCGATCTTCCGATGCCCATCTTCTGGATATAACACAGAAAACATATGTTTCAAAATAGCTAGCTAGAAGGAAAATCAATGAATTTTACTGTCGTTACTAAAAGGCAGATAAACGTGTCGGAGAACACATGCTCTAGAATTGATACAAACTGAACATGGAACATATATAGCGTGACTGAATAAGCACTCTCAGACATGTCCACTGATACACACGAAAAATTACAGACGTTATTAAAGGAGAAGCCAGCAACAAAATCTTTTTCACTCCATCAAAGTCAACCAAGCTTTTAGTGTTCGTACTCTATCATCACTGACAAGAGTCAAAGAAGATAAACAAACGAAGACTCGGCATTTTGAAAGGACTGAAAGCCGCCGTCCCGAGCGCCGTGAAGGCCGCCATCGAGTCCGCTAGCCGAAAACAGCAACAGAAAGGGATATTGAGTTAGTTTATTGGATTAGTGTTTTATGAAGCAATTTCTTTTATATTTATAGCGACATTTTAGAAAGAAGCATTTTTGCATTTGTATTGTAAACACACTGACAATAAATATACTAAAATTCACTATCCGAAAACGTGTAACTTCTGCATGGTCGAGTGGATAAACCATGGATTCCCAAGCGAAAGGTCTAGGGTTCGAGCCACGGCCACGACGATGATTGATTTTTTTTTTCACTTTTTTTTCACACATTTTTTTTTCTTTTATAGCTAATGACTCTATTTTCGCTAAAAAAATTATTGATTTATTGATTTAGATTTTTGTCTTCAAATGAAAACTCGTTATTTTACTAAAATATATTGTTTGGGCTTCCTGTGGTCATTTCGGTCAATCCACGAGCTACTTCGCCATTGGCGGGGATTGTAGCTACTCCCGTAGCCAGAGTACAACTATTTGCAACTAAATATTAAAAAATTGGAGTAACCACATGAGCTCTTTGAGCGCCTTTAATTTAACATCAAGATGAATTCTGTAACTATGTTTGTCTATTTAGTTCCATCATCCAGTCTTCCTGTGTGGCTACCGATGATTGGCTTGTACACATGGATTGCAATCTTCTTTACTAGACCACACAAGGTATACAGTCTACTGTGCATGTACTTTTCCTGTTCTTGAGTCAATTTGTACCATCTACTAAAAACAGAGAAAACTGTCAGTATTTAATAAAATGCGTCTGTGATGCTTATATGTAAGCTGCAGTGAGGGGGTTGTTTGGTGTGACTGATCAGACATCAATTCCAAGATCCAATCACTATAAAGCCTATTAAATGTCGTTTATTCTATTGTCCAAATGAAGGACACCAATGAAAAACGTTACTTTTGTCTGTTTAATGTGAAGGGCACCAGGGAAGTCTATTATTTGAGAAAATAAAGAAATTCTCAGAAATGTTACTGAAGCCATTTTAATAGTCAGCCCTTCAATTCGTTTCAGGCGTCAATATGTATGAATTTTTCTACTGCCCAGATTTTTTATTGTTTCATGTAACTGCTATTTTCAGGAAGAAAGATTTTTGTATCCAATTTACCCATTGTTCTCACTATTTGGTGCTGTGTCACTCTCTGAAATACAGGTACTGTATACATCTATCTCAATTACAACAAACTACATCATTTAACTTTGTATATATCAAAATTTGCAGCTAGTTACGTGATTTCAGATCTCAGATACAGATTTCCAACCCTCAAAGTTTTTTTAATAGGTGTACAGTGCAACTTCTCGGTATGGACATCTCTACAATATACAGACACCTCCATAAATATTATGGAGGACAGATCTTTTGATCCCGGCAAAACCTCCATACATTTTTTGTTAAAAATACCTCTATAATATTACGGACTCTCTCTATTACAAACACCTAATCTCAGCCCTAGATGAATTCATACAAATTCTACCTCTTTATTACGGACAGTGTGGATCTTTCTGACATCTTGTAAGTTGAAATATCGCTCAGACTGAAATACCAGTGCTCTCAGCCAATCAAATTGCATAAATTTCTTAGGTTATATTATTAATAATGGTAATTAAACTGAGTGGAGTGCAATTTGGGCCGAAATCATATGAGTGATTACAAAATTGCACGACACGAAGTTTAATTACCACTTAATTATATCCATTTTGAAATCTCAACTTTATAAAAGACACTGATAATAAAAGACACTGTTTTGGGATTGGTTGGAAAAAAAGATGATACCATAAGCCCAACCTCTTTAGTACGGACACCTCTATAATACAGACACTCTTTAGTACGGACACCTCTATAATACAGACACTCTTTAGTATGGACACCTCTATAATACAGACACTCTTTAGTATGGACACCTCTATAATACAGACACTCTTTAGTACGGACACCTCTATAATACAGACACTCTTTAGTACGGACACCTCTATAATACAGACACTCTTTAGTACAGACACCTCTATAATACAGACACTCTTTAGTACGGACACCTCTATAATACAGACACTCTTTAGTATGGACACCTCTATAATACAGACACTCTTTAGTACGGACACCTCTATAATATAGACACTCTTTAGTATGGACACCTCTATAATACAGACACTCTTTAGTATGGACACCTCTATAATACAGACACTTTAGTATGGACACCTATATAATACAGACACTCTTTAGTATGGACACCTCTATAATACAGACACTCTTTAGTATGGACACCTCTATAATACAGACACTCTTTAGTACGGACACCTCTATAATACAGACACTCTTTAGTATGGACTCCTCTATAATACAGACACTCTTTAGTATGGACACCTCTATAATACAGACACTCTTTAGTACGGACACCTCTATAATACAGACACTCTTTAGTATGGACACCTCTATAATACAGTCACTCTTTAGTACGGACACCTCTATAATACAGACACTCTTTAGTACGGACACCTCTATAATACAGACACTCTTTAGTATGGACACCTCTATAATACAGACACTCTTTAGTATGGACACCTCTATAATACAGACACTCTTTAGTATGGACACCTCTATAATACAGACACTCTTTAGTACGGACACCTCTATAATACAGACACTCTTTAGTATGGACACTTCTATAATACAGACACTCTTTAGTATGGACACTTCTATAATACAGACACTTTTCTCTGGCCCTTTGGTGTCCGTATTAGAATGGTATGTTGTATTTATTTAGCAAAAGAGCCATTTCTGACTTTTTATGTCCATACTTGTACAAATCTCTGTGTATAAGTCATGTAATTAACAAAATTCCTTGATAACTCATGAGTACAGAGCTTTTGATGTGTCCAATTGTCATGTGATGGTTTTCCTCAATTAACAATCAATTAAAGGCAGCGAAAGTATGGTCCCATTTTTCTGGGTCATTTATTTCTCCACAAGTTAGCTAACAGAAAATGTTTTTCCATTTCAGAGACTTTATCATAATTTATTCAAAAAAGCTGAAAAACAGCATTTCTCTGCATCATCTGCTTGGCTTGTTATTGTTCTTGGTGTGCTATACTCTCTATTGTCCCTATCAAGATCAAGTGCTCTATTTTATGGTACAATGCATTTTTTATACAATAATACATAGATTGATTTCACTTCGCAATCAGTAAGTTTATAAATAGGAAAAAGTAAAGATGAGGATATCGGTTAGTGTATGTGTACTTTTACCTGATGTACACCAAGGTATACAGATGAAAAAAGTCAAAAGATTATATTAGAAACACAACAAGAATGCTCTCAAAGAAAATAAGAAATACTAATGTTATCAGTCTTATCAAACTAGCATGTAAATATGTGTTTTTTCATAACTCTAAGAGTTATTACACTTGATATACCGCGATTGTTTAAAAATGTGAAAAAATAATGGAAGTCATGTGGGCATCTGAAATTCTTCACTGTCATAACTAGTGGATTTTAGAAGACCACCCACAAACCACACTTTCTTCTAAATGTACAGACAACTGTTTCTGACTGTATTCTTTGTTACCAGGCTACCATGCACCACTTGATTTATACCTGGAAATAAACCACATGACAGATAGTATTGACAACTACATAAGTCCTAAACAAAAGCAAATCAATGTTTGTGTTGGCAAGGAATGGTACAGATTTCCAAGTAGTTTCTTTTTACCAACCGATAGGTAAGACATCTGAAAATCATATGCTGTCGATACGGACGCCTCTATAATACAGACACCTATAATACATACACCTCTATAATACGAACACTTCTATAATACAGACACTTCTATATTATGGACAGGCCTCTAGGTCCCGGCAAAATCCTCTACATACTCTTTGTCAAGATTACGTACTCTCTATTACAGACAACGGACATTCTGTCAGCCCAAGATGGCAAAACTCATATAAATTCTACCTCTTTATTGCGGACAGTATGTACTTTACAGCCATCTTGTAAGCTGAAATATTTTACGATTGTAAAAGAGTAATATAAGAAAGTAGTAATGCATGCACAGAGAACATACTTGAAATCCAATACCATTCGGCTAACTCAGACCCCAGCAAACTCGAACCATGTTCCGTTTCACTTCGGAGTTCTAAGGGTTCTACGGGTGAGCACGAAGCCCTCTTAAAGCGCAGCGGTGATTGAATCAAGTTTGAAAGGCAAAGCTGCTACTACACTACAGGGCCAATAGTAATTGGCTGTTGTGGTGTCCCTGCTTTCTGATCATAGGAAGGAAATATTCAATCCACTAATCCATATTCCTTAGCCCACTTGTGTCTCGTAATGCAGTCTTCTTAGTGTTAGTATTTCAAAAAGGAAAATACATTATGAATCATGTCAATTAGTTAAAGTGCCCCAAATGCCTGATATTGTGAACAAACCTTGAATGTCTCGCAAAATTAGAACAAATATTTCAATTTAAATATTTTAAAAATTTGCGATAGGGATTTGAGAAAAACAAAAAGAATATTTAATTTGTGCACCTTCGGTTCGGAATCTGGCAATTTATTTCATTTATAGTTCATTACAACCGGCTGACCGAACGACCGACCGGTAAACAAACAAGCAAATAAACAAACAAACAAACAATAAAACCAGTAGTAAATATCTTTAATTTGTCTGTCAACGTAACAGCTATTAGTGTTTGCCTTTGTCCTTCTATTATCATGCATGGTATTATATATCTCACATGCAAAAATATTACCTGCTAATATACCAGTTTATTCAACTTTTTATTTCACTATATATGTAAATTGTTTGCCGTAAAGACTTCTACAACGGCGCTTTTGACACAATAACAAATCGTGTATTTTTTCGTTCATGTTTCAGATGTTTTATCCATTACGTGACCAAACGCATCAGGTCAAATAGAACATAAAAATATATTGAATTTCAATAAACTTACCAAGGGCACTAGGACAAAGTCGGTGTGTGTGTATGCACTAGTCGAAGTAAACCCCTACCCCCACCCCCAACCAGGGACAGGCCTTGAAATGCGTCTATATCTGATTTGGATTTGAGGCCAGTAACCACATGTCCCCATAGAGGTCTATTTTTACATTTTGTGGAGTAGCGCAGTGTTTACGCTTGAGGGTTCTACATGGTATTTCATGGTATTTTCAACGCCAATTTCTTGTCTTCGCTCTAAGAACTACCCATGATAATTTCAATGTCATTACTTCATTTTGCAGGTGGCGTTTACAGTTTATCGAGTCAGATTTCAGAGCACAGCTACCCAAACCCTATGGTCCTGGAAAAAACGGGACCTACATCATACCAACCGATATGAATGATATTAACAAAGAGGAACCATCTAGATATGTAAGTCAATAGAACTAGTGAAAATATGTGGGTGTTTGCATGACAGTAGAATCATCCTAGTACTAGGATCATCCTAGCAGGCGAATCATCCTACCTGCTGTTCGTTTCAGTACCCGAAGTGAAAACACAAATTTCCATGTAAACAGAATGCAGTAAATGTATAGCAGGTAGGATGATTCGCCTACTGGGGTGATCCTTAATCGTTCGCTTAGTCGTGTCTTAGACTGAAAGTATCATTTATATGAAGACGACTGTGTCTTATAAAAGTCGTGTGTAAGGTAAGTCGTGTGTAAGCTAAGACGTGTGTAAGGTAAGTCGTGTGTAAGGTAAGACGTGTAAGGTACGACGTGTGTAAGGTAAGACGTGCGTAAGGTAAGACGTGCGTAAGGTAAGACGTGCGTAAGGTAAGACGTGTGTAAGGTAAGACGTGTGTAAGGTAAGACGTGTGTAAGGTAAGACGTGTGTAAGGTAAGACGTGTGTAAGGTAAGACGTGTGTAAGGTAAGACGTGTGTAAGGTAAGACGTGTGTAAGGTAAGACGTGTGTAAGGTAAGACGTGTGTAAGGTAAGACGTGTGTAAGGTAAGACGTGTGTAAGGTAAAGACGTGTGTAAGGTAAGACGTGTGTAAGGTAAGAATGGTGTAAGGTAAGACGTGTGTAAGGTAAGACGTGTGTAAGGTAAGACGTGTGTAAGGTAAGACGTGTGTAAGGTAAGACGTGTGTAAGGTAAGACGTGTGTAAGGTAAGACGTGGTAAGGTAAAGACGTGTGTAAGGTAAGACGTGTGTAAGGTAAGAATGGTGTAAGGTAAGACGTGTGTAAGGTAAGACGTGCGTAAGGTAAGACGTGTGTAAGGTAAGACGTGTGTAAGCTAAGACGTGTGTAAGGTAAGACCTTTGTAAGGTAAGACGTGCGTAAGGTAAGACGTGTGTAAGATAAGACGTGTGTAAGGTAAAGACGTGTGTAAGGTAAGACGTGTGTAAGGTAAGAATGGTGTAAGGTAAGACGTGTGTAAGGTAAGACCTTTGTAAGGTAAGACGTGTGTAAGGTAAGACGTGTGTAAGGTAAGACGTGCGTAAGGTAAGACGTGCGTAAGGTAAAGACGTGTGTAAGGTAAGACGTGTGTAAGGTAAGACCTTTGTAAGGTAAGACGTGTGTAAGGTAAGACGTGCGTAAGGTAAGACGTGTGTAAGATAAGACGTGTGTAAGATAAGACGTGTGTAAGATAAGACGTGTGTAAGGTAAAGACGTGTGTAAGGTGAGACGTGTGTAAGGTAAGACCTTTGTAAGGTAAGACGTGTGTAAGGTAAGACGTGCGTAAGGTAAGACGTGTGTAAGGTAAGACGTGTGTAAGGTAAGACGTGCGTAAGGTAAGACGTGCGTAAGGTAAGACCTTTGTAAGGTAAGACGTGCGTAAGGTAAGACGTGTGTAAGATAAGACGTGTGTAAGGTAAGACGTGTGTAAGCTAAGACGTGTGTAAGGTAAGACCTTTGTAAGGTAAGACGTGTGTAAGGTAAGACGTGCGTAAGGTAAGACGTGTGTAAGGTAAGACGTGTGTAAGGTAAGACGTGTGTAAGGTAAGACGTGTGTAAGCTAAGACGTGTGTAAGGTAAGACCTTTGTAAGGTAAGACGTGCGTAAGGTAAGACGTGTGTAAGATAAGACGTGTGTAAGGTAAAGACGTGTGTAAGGTAAGACGTGTGTAAGGTAAGAATGGTGTAAGGTAAGACGTGTGTAAGGTAAGACGTACGTAAGGTAAGACGTGTGTAAGGTAAGACCTTTGTAAGGTAAGACGTGTGTAAGGTAAGACGTGTGTAAGGTAAGACGTGTGTAAGGTAAGACGTGTGTAAGGTAAAACGTGTGTAAGGTAAGACGTGTGTAAGGTAAGACGTGCGTAAGGTAAGACGTGCGTAAGGTAAGACGTGTGTAAGGTAAGACGTGTGTAAGGTAAGACGTGTGTAAGGTAAGACATGTGTAAGGTAAGACGTGTGTAAGGTAAGACGTGTGTAAGGTAAGACCTTTGTAAGGTAAGACCTTTGTAAGGTAAGACGTGTGTAAGGTAAGACGTGTGTAAGGTAAAGACGTGTGTAAGGTAAGACGTGTGTAAGGTAAGACGTGTGTAAGCTAAGACGTGTGTAAGGTAAGACGTGCGTAAGGTAAGACGTGCGTAAGGTAAGACGTGTGTAAGGTAAGACGTGTGTAAGGTAAGACGTGTAAGCTAAGACGTGTGTAAGGTAAGACCTTTGTAAGGTAAGACGTGCGTAAGGTAAGACGTGTGTAAGATAAGACGTGTGTAAGGTAAAGACGTGTGTAAGGTAAGACGTGTGTAAGGTAAGACGTGTGTAAGGTAAAGACGTGTGTAAGGTAAGACGTGTGTAAGGTAAGACGTGTGTAAGGTAAAGACGTGTGTAAGGTAAGACGTGTGTAAGGTAAAGACGTGTGTAAGGTAAAGACGTGTGTAAGCTAAGACGTGTGTAAGGTAAGTCGTGTGTAAGGTAAGACGTGTGTAAGGTAAGACGTGCGTAAGGTAAGACGTGTGTAAGGTAAGACGTGTGTAAGGTAAGACGTGTGTAAGGTAAGACGTGTGTAAGGTAAGACGTGTGTAAGGTAAGACGTGTGTAAGGTAAGACGTGTGTAAGGTAAGACGTGTGTAAGGTAAGACGTGTGTAAGCTAAGACATGTGTAAGGTAAGACCTTTGTAAGGTAAGACGTGCGTAAGGTAAGACGTGTGTAAGATAAGACGTGTGTAAGGTAAAGACGTGTGTAAGGTAAGACGTGTGTAAGGTAAGACGTGTGTAAGGTAAAGACGTGTGTAAGGTAAGACGTGTGTAAGGTAAGACGTGTGTAAGGTAAAGACGTGTGTAAGGTAAGACGTGTGTAAGGTAAAGACGTGTGTAAGGTAAAGACGTGTGTAAGCTAAGACGTGTGTAAGGTAAGTCGTGTGTAAGGTAAGACGTGTGTAAGGTAAGACGTGCGTAAGGTAAGACGTGTGTAAGGTAAGACGTGTGTAAGGTAAGACGTGTGTAAGGTAAGACGTGTGTAAGGTAAGACGTGTGTAAGGTAAGACGTGTGTAAGGTAAGACGTGTGTAAGGTAAGACGTGTGTAAGGTAAGACCTTTGTAAGGTAAGACTTATTCTCGCTCATAAACATAATCCTAATATGCAAGATACATTGATCACCCCAACCCCCCTAAATCGGAAATCTCTCAGTTCCACCTTTGAGAGGTTTCGCCATGACAAAGTATGCAGAAAGTGCAGGTTCGGAAATATAGTGTAAACCATGGAAAGGTCGTCTTTGGAAAGTAGGGTTTATTCTAGAATTGGCCCATTACTCCCACTTCTGACGGTAGGGTGGGGAGGGTAGGGATGTTAACTGTTCTTAATGGCAGATGTTTCCGTCTTGTTGTGTGGACTTCACTGTACTGTGCACTATTTCAGTTAGTATTTTTTTTTTTTTTTTTTTTAATTATACTCCTTAACAAATATTGAAAATTCTCAAATTTTTAAAAAAGTCCTAAAAAGCTATTATATGGTGGCTTGAATTGAATGCCATGGGGCCAAATATTGGATATCATCCAAATGCAACGAAATGCTGGTTGATAACAAAACCTGACAGAGAGGAAATTGCAAGAGACATCTTTGAAGACACCACAATCAACATCACGTCGCAAGGACAAAAACATCTGGGAGCTGTCATTGGCTCGAGATCATACCTTGAGGAGTATCTAAACGAGAAAGTTGACGAGTGGGTTGGGCAGGTAACAAAACTTGCTGAATTTGCGGATTCACAACCCCAAGCCAGCTACATAGCCTTTACTTTTGGTCTTAAGCATAAGTGGACGTACTATTTAAGAACACTGCCAGACATTGAAGAACTTCTGATTCCACTGGAATACGCGATTGAAAATGTATTGTTACCAGTGATAACAGATCATACCTGCTCTGAGGATGAGAGAGATGTATTAGCTCTACCAGTACGTATGGGAGGCTTAGGGATTACAAATCCATGCAAAGCTGCAAAGATAGAGTATAATGCTTCAATCAACATCACAGCTCCACTAGTCGAACAGATAACATCACAAACACATAACCCTCCAGATGAAGAAGAAGTGCGAAAGAAACAACAAGCATCAAGCAAAGAAAAGAATGAATACTTGTCCATCCAATCCAAGACCCTACAAACTTCCCTTCCACAGAAGTCACAGAGGGCAGTTACTCTGGCTAAGGAGAAAGGTGCCTCAAACTGGCTAACAATGGTCCCGAACATGGACATGGGTTTTGACCTAAACAAAAGGGAATTCAGGGATACAATAAAGCTGCGCTACGACTGGAATATTGAAGACTGTCCATCAGCATGTGTGTGTGGCGCAGCATTTACCATAGACCACGCTATGATCTGCAAATGCGGAGGCTTTATTATACAACGACATAATGAGCTGCGTGATTTAGAAGCTGAGCTGTTGAGTATGGTGTGTACTGATGTTCAAACAGAGCCTATTTTACAAGACATCACAGGAGAGACACTACATGGAGGGGCAAATCAAGCGCCCGATGCTCGTCTTGACATACATGCTCGTGGCTTTTGGGAAAAACAGCGATCCACGTTCTTCGATGTTCGAATCTGCCACCCAAATGCAGAAACATATCAAACTCTGACCCAGGAACAGATCTATACTCGACACGAAGAAGAAAAGAAACGAAAATATGCACAAAGAATCATGGAAGTCGAGCAAGGTACCTTCACTCCGCTTGTATTCACAACAACAGGAGGAATGGGAAAAGAGTGTCAACGCTACCATGCAAGGCTTGCTGAACTGATCGCAAAGAAGAAAGGAGAGGAGTATGCAACGACAATAACTTGGATAAGAACTAAAGTCTCCTTTGCAATTATACGAGCAGCATTGCTATGTCTTAGAGGTACTAGAAGAAGAAGGAAAATCAACGTAATAGAGAACATTAGTGACATTGATCTTGAGGTTGAACTATCAAATGTGCTTTGAAGATAGATGAATATATTTAATATGACTGTTTATTTCTTATATTATATTATTACTGTCGATATAATATTTCAGTTAGTATAGTTTTAATTACTCACTATCTTGTGTCTTATCAGGTTCATGTGAGCAAATGTGACTTCCTGGTCGATATGGATACTGGCAGACAAACTCCAAGGGAGCCAAACTATTCAACTTTGAAAAATCGCTGGGCTACTATAGCAACTAGACTATTCCTAAATGCGGAGCGGTAAGGAACTTATAGTCTAACAAAGTAGCTTTTGTAGTATAATTATGAACAAGAGCCAAAATGGCTTCTCGCTCTGGCCGCTTTTTGGAATAAAATGTTTGAATTTTTCTGTGAAGTTTTTATTTCTCCCACCGGCGTTTGAGCCTTTGGGTTTCGACAGAAACTCCCTTATGTGTTTCTGGTTTCGAGAAGTGAAACTACTTAGCTCAGTTGTGTGACACGAACCTGGGAGTGACGTCCATACTTAAGTTGATTATTATTATTATTATTATTATTATTTTTTTTTTTTCTTCTGTTTTTAAAGGAGATTCTATTTGATATACTTATGCTAAGGTATTTTGTTGACTTGAGGCACAAGGATATATTTGCAGTTGCGTGACACTGATAGACAAATCAAAGGTCAAATTAAATATTCTATTTGTCAATGTCGTCGGTCACAGTGAAGTTTACTATTTTTGGTATCGATGAAAACAATTTTGAGAGGTAACCGAGAACAAGAAAACATCATTATAAACAAATGCGTTAGTAAAATGCAATGGGCAAAACGCTTTTTAGTTCTGAATGATGGCCGTTTTCGGCGATCGCCTGTCTACTACTGATTCCCGGTACTGATTACTAATTTCTAAATTTCATCTAAACAGCTTGCTTATAAAGCTAGTTAAGCTTAGAATTAGAAGTGAATTGCACAGAGAGTGGGCGACAAATCTCAGAAGCAAATGGACAAATTGTTCGACGTGAATCATACAAAAAGTATGGCGTCGCGAAAAAATGTCACATAAACAAATTAAAAAGTCCTAAGACAGCTTTTGCAGACAACAGTTGAGCATAATATGCAGAAAATAACTTGCCTTTCTAAGCTACTTTATTCAATCAACATCTTCAGAGCTGATGAACGGGTACAACGGCCTAGCATTGTCATCACGCACTGTATTTCTGGCGTTTAACTGCGGGAAAGGAGCTAAGAACACATCGAACATGTGCCTGTTTTCCGAATTATGCCCGATGGCATATGGAAAAACGAGATCGGCAGTGATCGCGGCAGTTCGGAGACATTTCGATTTTCCGGACAATAGGCGTAGATGTGCCGATACTACTTCGTACGTCTTCGGATGTCTTCGTCTTATCACGTTTTTTCACGAGGGTGCGTAGTAAAGGGAAAATCATTTTCTGACCCTCCGAACGATCGGTTTGCAATCCTCAGCTCTGGGCCCTTCGGGCCAGAGCAAATAGTGCGTGTCTCAACGTTTTTGTCTTGCCCATTACAAACATTTGGACACAGTACAGCATAGCCAGGCAAGGATTTTTCACAAACATGAGTAAGCTGCTTTGACGAAAATACATTTCAGCCCTGCTATTTTCTATTAGTATTTATGATTAACAATAGTATCTAACAAAGTAACAACAACAAAGATCTGAGGGAAACTGGTTCTGAGTAATATAATAGCGAACTGGACTCGTCTTTGTATCACCGTAACATCAAAGCGTCCCCAACTAGTTTACTGACTATTATCTTTGGCACTGCATCCACTAAACAATGTGTCTTTCTCTTTGTTGCAGCTCACATCGACTACTAAGAGCGTTCTACGTGCCGTTTGTCTCGGAACGGTTTACTGTTTACAACAATTATAATTTACTTTGGTCTTTAAAACATAAAAATAAACGAAATCAGCATACAGAAAATTCTACCAATCAAAGAAAAAGAACTCAATAATGTAGATAACTATTTTTTAGTCTTTAAATAAAAAGAATTGTTACACGTGAGTCGAGACGTTATCTCGCGCATACCATGTATGGTGTAAGGGTTAAGGACGGTGCCCTCTATTGTCTACCAATATACTTCATGTTAATATGCCATATACTCACCTCAATATTTATTTACTGTAGGCACTTCGCATGCTGATCATAGTGCGTACTTATCCATGCTACTACGTCCTAACCCATCTTAGGAGGTCTTTGTCCATCCCAGTGCGTCCTTATCCATCCTAGTGTGTCCTTATTCATAATTGTACGTCCTAACCCATCCTAGTACGTCCTTATCCATCCTAGTGCATCCTTATCCATCCTTGTATATCCTAACCCATCTTAGTAAGTCCCTACCCATCCTAGTACGTCCTTATCGGATCTCTCAAGGATTCTGGTCTTCGTATTACGTTCCAGTAAACGAGATACGTTTTTTTAAACGTCGCACCTTTAGACCATCCCCTAAGATCGTGCATCAATCGAGGGTCGATATGGCAGATCGAGTTCCTAATCGTATCATCGAGGGTAGTGTTTTTGCAATCGAGGGTGGTTTCAATTCAAAAAGGGAAAAGAGATGAAAAAAAAAGCAAAAATGAACGAAAAAAAAAAACACTAGAAATATCTCCTCAGAATTGTTTATCTCGCTATTTCATTACCACTTTATTATTTATTTGTTATTCATTTAAAAGTTACTTAAAAATTAATTACAAGGCTATAATAATAATAATGATGATGTGATGATGATGATGATGATACTACTACTAATAACAATGTGCGCATTTAATTTGATTATATTTGAATCTTAAAATTGCGCATTTATAAGTGATAAACATAATAAGAGCATCGTTATATAATTATTGTTTTCAATAATGATAGAGTGATTGCACTTAATCCGTGAAATAGGTACTAGTCCAACAGACATTAGTAGACACTATTTCCATTGTTTTCTTTTGTTTTGATTAGACTTAGACACTGACTATTAGATTTTGTTTCACGGATTAAGTGCCATCACTCTAATGATGATACAGATATATAATGATCATCACTATATATTACGATAAACTATTACTGGATTAATTTTAATATTAATTTTATATAATATCGATTATTAATATTTATTTATATCAATTGCAATGTCAATACAATTCGTTTTGTCCTTAAAATTCTTTAAAAATGTCTAACTGGTTTTTTAATGAGGTTATTCGTATTTGCTCTAAACAGTTTTTTGTTCACTTTTGTTCGATATAGTTTTTTATTGACCATGCTTATGTTTTTAATTCCACTAATTGAGTAACTTACTTACAAAAAATGGTTTTTACAATAGCTTTTTTGAATTAAATCAAAGGCAAGTTTAAATTTTTGTCTATTTCACTTTGATCTGTGTTGCCATAGCGACGGTAAACTAAAATAGCTGAAATCAATTTTTCTAAAATATCTTTCAAACTCGTACAGCTCTTGACAAGGGACTATATGGGCAATAAACTACATAATAAAGCAAAGAAAAAAATTTACCAAGCCCTTTTCGAATAAAACGCGAATTCATAAATAATTCAAATTTGCAAATTTTATTCCAAATCCCTTCAATCAAAGAGGTATAATTCTATGTTATCTACTTTACCTTGGTATGTACTTTGTTACATAGTATTTGGGTGCCTAGAATTCTTTGAAATCAAGAGATATTTCAGAAAAACTTCAGTCTTATTTTTATATCGTTGTCATGGTAATACGTAATCACAATGAAACTGACAACAAATCCTTGACATCAGTTTAACTATACTGACATTGATACTGACATGAAAATCATTGTGATTAGACTAGGGTAAGCTTATCAATTAATAAATTTCATTTTTTTTAATGTATGTAATTTATTCAAAAACAGCTTGGTAATTTTTTTAATTGACTGTGCCTGAATTTCTTTCCTTTAGTGTGCAGTTTATTGCACATGTGGAGCTGCTGTATGTCGCGAGAGATGATAGTAAAATTGATTTCATTCATCTTTTTTACTGTCACAACACTATTCGAAGTGAAATGGACAAAAATCAAAACTGTGATTAAAGTCCAATAACTGGTGTAAAAACCGTTTTGGTTGGTCAAGAGTAAGTTGCTCAATTCATGAAGTGAAAATGGAAGCATGGTCAATAAAAAAAATCTATATGGAGCCACCTTAAACAGTTCTTTTAGCATTTTTGTTTCTTTGTTTTATTTTTTCTCCTCGCCCAAAAATCAATACCTTCAGTTTTACTGGCCAATGGTGTAATTAATCAATTTGCACTTAAAATGACATGAGATTGTACTGTTTCTTCTACTTAATTGGCTTTAGTGCCCCATCCTATTTCCCATACATGCAGTTTTATGTTAATGGATTTAATTTTAAAAATTTAAAATTCATGAAAATACTGAACTGTTTTCTTCTACATTATCAACAACATTAAACCAATCTATAGCTACCTCCCGGAGGATACTTACAAAAGTGGTAGGGGTGCTTGACGGATCTTTTAGGGTCGAAAATAACCATTCTGGTCAACGAGTCCCGTTTAACAAAATGTACCCCGTTTTACAAAACGTGATCTATCCATGATAGTGTTCCCTTTCTTATCGAGCGTGATTTAATCGGGTCCTGTTTAGACGGGGATATCTACTCGAGTGCGATATGATCGAGGGGTATTTTACGTTATCTCTGAAAAAGCGAAAATCTGCCACTTTTCACTTTTTTAAAACGGGAAAAAAGTCAAATAGATCGACCCGACTCTATCAGAATGTCTTGCCAGTTAACTTTAATTTATAGGGAAACTTATTAATTTACTTTTTTTCAAAAATCTGGCAATTTTTACCCAAATTATGCAAAAAAATGAAAGTTATCTCAGCCTCCCTTAGTTCCAAAACGACCAAATTAAAAAAATAAAATGAAATTGAATAGATTATTTAAAAATTTCAGTGAAGCTGGCTCTGTCAACCCGGCGGGGGTAGGGGGGGACATGATAGGGACATAATATAGACAGTTTTTCGATTTTTTTAGGGGTTGTAAGAGCAATATCAAGATTATTTTATAAAAGTGGATTTTTTTTTTAATTATCATTTTGCAAAAACAAAATAAACTCCTTATCTTTCTGACCCCGAAGTGTCTTCCTCTTCCCGGCCTGCAGGCCCGCTCTGATAGACTAGGCGCAAAACTGAAAAAGTCGATCGCAAAAAGTGCAGAAGGCATTTAAGGGTATTTATTCTAAACTAGCTAATTTTTCATGCTGAATCCGAATCGGACAGTTACCAAGACGTATTCTATAATTTTATAGTGTAAATGGCGTATTTTGTGAATTGATACAGTGATTCATACTGAGCTTTTATCATGTAATTCCAAATTAAAGTTCCTGAACTTAAAAACAAAAACAAACTGATTGTGAAGTTTGAAGTATGTAAGTTGAAAAATCAAGGAGAAGTTAGTTTTCAAACTGAATCAAAATTCGTTGGTATCTCTTGAATAACAACAAGTGTTTTAATACAATTTTTTTTTTAATTCGTAAAAAGAAAACAAACAAACAAATAAACAAAAAACAAAAAAAAACCGAAATAACGGAGAAAACGCCCCACTCTGGCAGTCACTCATCTTAAAGAGTGAGTGAAAGCCCGCGAAATCTCGCGCATGCTCTAAAACATTTGATGTGAGAGCACATACGCCAGCAGTAGTTCTGTTGTGAGCGTATGTAAAAAGATACATGGACATCATTGAAGTGTAAGTACTCATTAACCTGTGCCGGGATTTGATTAGAATTGCATGTGGTGCAAAGAAATTAAGGATTTATCAGTAGAAAGAAAAAATAAAAAAGGAGAAAAATTCAGAGAGAACAAGGCGCAATGATTACGCGCGCATTTTTTTTCAAGGCGGGTTTTGCTCTATCTGCAAGGAAAATATAAATTTATCATTTTCAAATAAATCACAATAAATGAATCAAAATGAATCAAATTGGTTTCATTCATTTATTCGGAAATCAAAATCAAGCGTTAGTACGTAGCCACTTTGGTTACTAAGGGAACAGTCATTATCAATAACTGGTCACTACCTGAATTATAACATTTTGTTCGTCATCTTTATTCAACGACAACCTGTTTTTTTTTTTTTTAAGGATCTGGAAAGGAATTCCACAGGAGGGATTATAATCCTGTCTAATGGCGAATACTTCTTATAATACATTTGTTTTCTTCGATAGCTTTAATGTTTCCCAGTACACTGGTTTGACGTATACACCTTATCATTCTTCTATTTGTTACATATTAAACTTCCTTTTCCATTTGTTTTTTATCTAAATTTAAAATTTAAAATTAAAAAAGCTTCATGATTTATATTTTGATCTTATAGTTTTCGCTCGGTTCTCCCCCTAGCCCTAACAATACTTTCTTTGTCGGGAAACCGAGAGCAGTCTTGGTAGAACAAGCCACATCGGGGAATGCACTTCCTTATCGAATTGTAGTCTTGAGGAGAAAAGAGAAGAAAAAAATAAAATATCAGCATTTTCACTTTTATTTTTTTAAATATGAATTTTATTATTTTAAACGTGCAAGATAGAAGACAGGTTGACGCGGAAGTTATTAATGATAATGTTGCCAGACTTTATTTACCAAGACAGCTTGGTGTTCGGAGACTAATATCAGTAGAAGATTGCTCTGATCAGGCCTAATGAAATATATTCAAGACAGTGAAGAGCGCTAGCTTTTTAATGGCTGCTAGGAAAGAGATTAGCAGTGTCTCTTATGAAGTAGAAGATGTGAAAGACTTTAGAAAAAGGAAAACAGAGGAAAGAATGCAAGAACTTGTGAAGAAAGAGCTACATGGCCAGTTTATTAGAGAGGTTGAAAGTGTTTCAAGTGATAAAAGTTGGGTGTGGCTGAAAGACGGAAGCTTGAAAAAAGAAACCGAAAGCCTAATTGTATCTGCTCAAACTCAGTCAATTAGGACTAATCTTATAAAAACCAAAATAGATAGATCACAGGACAATCCCAAATGTCGGTTGTGCCATCAAAAAGATGAGAGTGTTAATCACATACTGTGTGAATGCACTGCATTGGCACAAATATATATATATATATATATAAAAATTACTGGGTAAGACTTACAATTACTAGAAAGAGTTGTAAGAGATAGTAAATATTTGTAAATGTGCGTTTTGTCTTTAATTTGCAGACAGTTCCTTGATTGTTCGAATTCTTTCCTTTTGTTCTTTTCTCGTGACGCTTGACTCTTTTCCTTTCATTTTCTTCTTTTCTTTCTGTATCTATCTTTTTGCAAAAAATATATATCTCGACTTGTGTCGAAAGCAACCACCTACCACAAAGTGTCGGTATACGACGGATCTATTGGAATCTTATAAAAACCAAAATAGATAGATCACAGGACAATCCCAAATGTCGGTTGTGCCATCAAAAAGATGAGAGTGTTAATCACATACTGTGTGAATGCACTGCATTGGCACAAATATATATATATATATATATAAAAATTACTGGGTAAGACTTACAATTACTAGAAAGAGTTGTAAGAGATAGTAAATATTTGTAAATGTGCGTTTTGTCTTTAATTTGCAGACAGTTCCTTGATTGTTCGAATTCTTTCCTTTTGTTCTTTTCTCGTGACGCTTGACTCTTTTCCTTTCATTTTCTTCTTTTCTTTCTGTATCTATCTTTTTGCAAAAAATATATATCTCGACTTGTGTCGAAAGCAACCACCTACCACAAAGTGTCGGTATACGACGGATCTATTGGAAGATCTAATTGAATACGTATATTGAAATAATTTGAGAAACTTGAAGAAACAATACGTCGTAGAACTGAAATTAAGTCCATTAGGTTCAACTTAATTTCATTGCTCACGGTACTAAAGAAATAACGTTCTCCTCTACTGTTTTAACTCGTACTATTAATTCTCATATAACCTGTAATTCCAAAAACGTCATTTACATGATACACTGCACCAAATGTAACAAACAATACATTGGTGAAACCAAACGACGACTTAAAGACAGATTTAACGAACATCGACGCAAAATTGACACACCCCACTCTACATCACCTCACACCGCTGTTTCTGAACATTTCCTTGCCAACTCTGATCACTCTATAACTAACGTTTTACTTATCCCCATTGAAATAATCACCTCTAATCGCGATGCCATCCGCAAAGCTAAAGAAGCTCACTATATAAATCTAGCTAATACTCTAGAACCCAATGGCCTTAATAAACGCGATGAGACGTTTTAGTTTTATTTCCATTCTTTTTATACATATGTTGTTATAAGTATTACCTTTCTTATATTTACTGTAATTTCCGTCCATTTACCACATTTGTAAACTTGTATATCTATTTCCTGCTACGTCATTTCCTATATCCATATCTTATATATACATTTACCGATTCCAATTGTAATCCTTTTAAGCCTGATGAAGACTAGTATTGGCTACTCGAAAATTCGCACATTAAAGAATTTCAGTTCTACGACGTATTGTTTCTTCAAGTTTCTCAAATTCTATCTTTTTGCTTATATCGTGTATACACTTCCGCCATTCTGATTCTGGCCTTTCCATAACAGCGTCCCTCCATGTGTGAAGCGCGCCACCGCGTTTCAAAATATCATTGGCACAAAAAGAGTAGACACGATGGAGTTGTTAGAACACTCCTGATTGGGATTTGGGTCGAGCATATGGGCTTGAACATGCTAAAAAGTGGTACGAACATAAATCCTGAACCGATAGAGAATCAAGACGTGAAGCTCTTATGGGACTGACAAGAAAATCACACACAATAGACCAGACATTGTATTGATTGATAAGAGTAACAATACTTGCCAAATAATAGATGTTACTTGCCCTGGAGATAAGCGAATAAAATAAAATATGTAAAAATAGTAACGTTGATTCATGCGTCTATAAATTCATCTTCCTTTGTCTGCCCAATCAGTTATAATACTTATCAAATGCATTTGCCGGCTTGGGAAAGAGGTAACTATATCTTCCCTTTACTTCATCTTCCAACCATTCCTATCCATTGTCTTTTAGTTTGGACGACGAATTTAAAACGATCTTTACTTTGATCTGGGCAAAGAGATAAATGTTGGTCGATTCCTTTCTTTCCCCCTCTAAACGATCTCGTTAATTTTTTGGTGACTTCCTTTGCCTCGTGCCACATCTTTACCACTTCCCCTTTTTCTTCAAGTACTTTTAAATAGTCTAACATTCGTGCAACAAAACTGCGTGAGCACTTGGTCGTTAGTTCTGTGCTAGAAAGATGAAGCATATATCAGAGGGTGATCCTTCCTGTCACTATTTTTTTCATAGAACGACAACTATACTACAGCCATACTCTTGACCATGTTTAATTAATGAATATTACATAATATGTAAAACAAACCGAATAGAAGAAGCTGATTGAGCATACAAAGTAATTATATAACTGTACTGATGTACCATCGATGTACATTTTTTGTACATTTTTTTCTCACTCAATTCAACCATATTTTTACCTTTTCGTGCTATTCGCACTTGTGATACCTTGGTGGTATTCGATTCCCCACTTCAATGCTGTTGAAAAAAATATAATATGATAAATATTCAAGTATTGATGTTATCAGTTGAATCGAAATGATTAACAAATATACATACACCAATCTCACGAACAAAGGCGTCGATTAAGTAGATGACACTTCTCTCGAGGAAGGAAAAAGAAGGAGTTTCCATGTGTTCCAACGTTTTTTTAATTACATCACTGACAAGTGTCACCTTTTGTATTTTCCAACTCCCATGTTCATTCCTGTCATTCCAGCTAATACTTCAGTGGCCATCTTGCCGACCAAAGAGGATATCGGCAATCGAAGTAAAGGAAAAAAAGGAAAAAAAGAAAGAAAGGGAAAAAAAGAAAGAAAGAAAGAAAATAGAAAGAAAGAAAGAAAATAGAAAGAATGAAAAGAAAGAAAAATGGAAAGAAAGAAGGACTTATAGAAAGGAAGAAAGAAGAAAAGAAAGAAGGAAAGAAAGAAAGAAAGAAAAAAAGAAAAACGGAAAGAAAGAAAGAAAGAAAAAAAAAGAAAAACGGAAAGAAAGAAAGAAAAAAAAAGAAAAAAAGAAAGAAAAAAAGAAAGAAAGAAAGAAGGAAGGAAGGAAGGAAGGAAGAAGGAAGGAAGGAAGGAAGGAAGGAAGGAAGGAAGGAAGGAAGGAAGGAAGGAAGGAAGGAAGGAAGGAAGGAAGGAACAATGAGACAATATAATCTCCTGGGTATCTTCATGATCAACTTTATTAAAGTTCTCCAGCACTATAGCTAAAACCTGATGATGACGACGACCGATGATGATGATAATGATTTATATTTTACTGGCAGGTCAGTTTAGGTGCTCTTTATCAACTAGCATTATTTGGGTCAAGTCTAGCATATTTTGGTGTGCTGGATTTCAGTTTGGTAGGATGATTTATAGTAGTGTATTCTTGGCTGCTACACCAAGCGAAAATGTGAGTAGCTGTACTCACATTTTCACTTCATGTAGCCTGTCACTTTAATTTTGTCTTGAAAAAGGGCAGATTAGATTCTGGTTGTTCTCCGAAGACTAGTTCTTAAATTAAAGTAACTAGCGGAACCAAGACACTGCGGAACAAAACTTGTTCGAGTAAATTAGCCTATTATGGTCTTCTACGTCAGCTTGAATTGACCTTTGTTTTAGGAGTTGTACTATTCGTCGCGGGTCGCGGGTCGCGGGTCGCGGGTAGGGAGGTGCGGGTTTGAAGTCGCGGGTGCGGGTATGAAGTCACGGGTACAAAAAAAATGAAATTTTCAAACGAACATCAATGATAAATTACTAAACAGCAATTACTTAATGAAAAAATAAACGAGTGATTAAAAAGTGTCTTCTTCCAAACTTTTATAGAACTAGGCCTAGATCAAACGTCAAATCTTACGTGCTGTCTGATCTACAAATTCAACTACGATGTCGATAATTCCCGTACCTGGATCAATTTGTGTAAAGTATAATGCAGGCAGAAGGAGAACTTTTGTCTGTTCAGTGAATACATTGAAAACAACAGATAATTAGGTGGTCTTCTTTCATGTAATTACATTTGGCATATGTGAGATTCGACTAGTATGAAGTCTCGGTATATTACTTTGACAGTTAATGTATAATCATAATCAAGAAATCTAATGTAATAGATAAATCTTGTGAGTTGAGAATTGTGAGAAAAATCCAAGATTAACATTCACTGATTAGAATTATAGCAATCTCATAAAGTGTGATAACGGGACGGACCATTAGATTTTTGAGAGGGGGGGGTGGGCAATTTTGTGTGTGCGCCATATTTCTTTTTCCCTTCGTGGTTGCGCAGGATTTTCTTTTTCATCATTATTTGCACACTTTTTTTCTTTTTGACGTCACCCCCTATTTTGATGCCTTAGTGGGGGGGGGGGGGGGGGTGAAAATAAATTATTAAATAAATTATTAAAACAAATTCTTCAGGTACAATTATAAAATATATCTATTAAACTTAACTAATCAATACGCACTAATATATGTTAATATACACTAATTTAAACTAAGAAAATGTAATTTAAATAAAATAATAATAAAATAAAAACCCTGCTTTACAAGAATGCCGTGTGTATCGTAGGCTCACCCTGCAAATTTGTGAGAATGCACTTCTTTTTTGAAAACTGGCAGTGACGAAATCTGTCTTATGTCCGAGGGCAGGCTATTCCACAGTACTGCACCGCTATACCTAAAGCTTCTTTTACCAAACTCGGTACGTGGTAGGGGTACTGCGAGCTTGTTCTCGGCATTTCTGACGGAATAACAGGCAATATCCTATCGATGTACAAATTTAGAGGTCAGGTATATTGGGGCTAGATTGTGTAAAGATTTAAACATTAAAATAGACTTATCAATACTACGTTGCACATCATCCAACGTCTTCCAATTCAGTAAACAGCGTAGTGGTTCAGCAGATGCATCGTAGTTTGAGAATGTTATTTATACATTGTTTCTTGCAAGATATTTTTTGAGAGAACACCCCTCATTTTCATGCTCAGTGGGGGAGAGGGGGGAGGGGGGAGGGGAAGGTCAGCAAAACCACATTTCCTTGCACGAATTGTTTTTGGAGCTGTTGCTCTGCACGATAGTTTTGTCTTGGTTTAGAGCTGTGCTCGAATTTTTTTGGTAATTGCCCCTCTCCCCCCCACCCCCCCCCCCCCCCTCCCCTCAAAAATCTAATGGTCCGTCCCTAAAGTGTCAAGCTAAAGGGTATTTCACGAGCAGCAAGTGATAACGTAACTTCAATTGTCTTGGACAAATGGATAATTTTGAAAGGATAATTTCTAGCTGCTCATACTTCTGCACTCGACTGTAATGCTCCGAAAAACTTTTGGGAAGACTATATACGACGCTCTTTATGAGAGAGTTAGCCCTAAGGGACGGACCATTTGATATTTGTAGGGGGGGTGGGTCAATTTTCAGTTCGCTCGAATTTTTTTTTCCGCCCTCCAGTGTTGCACGATATTGTTTCAAAGTCACACCTCAACTTTCAAGCCATTGTTCTCTCTCTATCATAAAAACACTAAAAAGACCAATAAGGATACCAGTAAAAATACCAACACTGATCATCGTGTAATACTGAAACTTGGAAAATAGCACAAACTGCCTGCTATCAATAGGCGTCATATCCTGTCTCGTGCAGAATTTTTACCAGCTGAATTACAAGTTTACAAAAGGACTTATTCTGGATGAGAGCTTTTGCCCCCGAGTCAAACCGGTTTTGTCATCCAGTCAAGACAAAAATAATGAGATTCATCAGCTGATTGATAGCAAGCATAGGAAAAATGTAAAACTAAGATCTTTCCACATTTTTGGAGGGGAAATGTTGTTTTTAATTTTCAAACATATCCTAACTTATAACCGGACCCTGCCATGTTTATGTGCGGAAAATACGGAGAATTATTTCATAGTCAAATTCAGATAAGTTATCATAGTTCCTTTTTTGCAGGAGGTTATGTTCAAAAATTTTACTTGCGAATTAATATTCTCTTGTTTGTATTCAATACGAAAAGTTTGTCATTTGACTGAGTTCAAAAAATACGGAGCCGAGGAACTCGATGGCGCGCGCTTTACCGGTTTGCCTTCAGTTCCGGATCTTTACACAGATATAACGCTGACTTGCGACAGAGAATTACGCGCCCTGTATATTACTTGAACGATAAGTGATGCTGTCGATGCTGTTTGCATTTCAGCTCCACATCAGTCCCTATATTCCTTTACCGTTTTTTTGCTTGTTTTCGTAGCTTTGATTTGGAGCAGATTTGCTCGCAACTACGTCTTCTGTTTGTTAATTAATATAATCAAGAACTCTCTAATTTCAGTAAGTTTTTTTTTCTGCAGACTTCAAAGCCACAAACGTATTTAGAAGGCTCAACATATTCATGCCTGCAAGTTTTTTATTTCCATTCGAAGCGTTGAATCTCTTCTAATGTCTTTGCACATGTATCACGTAAGCGCTAAAACCCAGTCTAGGTAGTCATTGTTATTGTTAGTTTTGCCAGCGTAGCAGAGAATTATAGCGTGTTTTGCATCTCACATGTGCGCAATTAAATGCAAATGATAGAAATAAAAGATTTGACTAATTTTCATTGAGTTTCTCACGTACAGTTCATACTAAACTGGTCAAATTTTTGACCGGTCAAAACAAAATTGGCACGTTTTATTTAGTCGTTTTGTTATGCACCTGGGTCCGTGATAATCGCACGAAAATTTGAACCACAGCAAATATTCAACTTGCAAAATGATATTCATGAGAACGAATTTTTAGCCGGCACGGTCGATATATTGACTGGTATCGAGGTCTTATCATGTGAACAGCTTGACCGGTTAAATTTTCGTACCAACAGCATATCCAGGTCGATTTTTCAACCGGTCAAAAATTCGACCGTCCCGTGAGAACGCACCCCGTTTAATTTATACCAAAACGGCAAGGAAATAATGAATATACCTGTCGGCAATCCGGATAATTCTATTCTACCGGACAAGATAAGCTCTCCCTCTGGTGAGGCTGTCTTGGGTACCAAAGACCATAGCTGACCATGTAATAAACAGAGCTTTTGTCACCCTTCTCAAGGTGTACAAGGTTTGTCGCGCGTACCCCGTAAATTGTTTGTAATCTTTAGCTTTGCTAGAAGTCTTTCCTTACATGAAGTGGTTCAACAAAATTTCATCTCAAAGTCAAAGTTATGCAAGAAACAAAATACGCAGTTTTCTGTTCACACTGATATTACAGTTTTCTTTCTTTCTTTCTTTGAAGTGCAAACCAACCATGCAAAGAGCATGACAGCTGTCACGTCCATACGCCAAACGGGAAACTGGAAAAGGACAACCGTTTTCTAAAGCTGAAATGCTCAACTAGTAATGGTTTACCCGGACATGACTTTCCACACCATTACAGAAATGCTCGGATGGCAAGAAGAAAAAAGGGAAAAAAACTTAAAATGAAACGACGGCAACATGAATGTAATCACGAATTAATTCTTCACATTTTACATCAAAAAAGTACTTCAAATTTTGATAATAATTTCCCCATAACTGGAAATCGAAAATGTGGAAAATTAAAGTATATGGTAGCATTACAATGGCCAAAATTGCACTTCGCACGTGGACGGGATGGAAATTCAATAAAAAAAAACCTCTCTATTGCTGATAATCGCCAAGCCTTTTGTTAAAATGAATGGGTCCAAGACAATAACTTTGAATCGGCTTTAACTTACGTCAATTACAAGTCTGGCATACCTTGTGCCAGTGCCGCTAAAACGGACATCCCTGTTACGGCAAAAAGGTCTATGAGAAAGGCTGGTTCACACTAGCGTCGGATTCGGAAACGGAAGCAGAAAACAAAGGAAAAGACAAAAGAGTTAAGTCAAGCGTGTGACATAAGACATCGACATAAGCATCGCAAGAAGCATAAGACCAAGCATAAGCATAATCAAAGACAAAGGAAGGAACAAAGAAAAACACCTTTCTTTTGTATTCCAATCCCTAAATTCTTTGTTGTTTTCTTACGATTCCGATTCTGATTCCGACGCTCGTGTGAACCAGCCTGAAAGAGTTCAGTTCCCAAGGGAGAAAAGACTCTATTGTTGTGCCTCCTGTCATGGCTGCCATCACGTGATGGTGCAAAGCCTCTACATGAACAAACGGATGGAGTGGCGATGGGTTCCCCCTTTGACCCATTGCTGGCAGCAACAAAAACAATGAAGGCAAAAGCGAAAGATCAAGACTGGGCTATTCATAGATCACAACAAAAGCATCTAGGTTGTGGTTGGTTGTGGACTCAGTTCAGTCGGCAACGAAAAAAATTGTCTTCAACAATTTATATATTTATAAATATCAACTTTAAATGTATAATTAACTTTTATCGTAAATTTGAGGCATTTTTTCTTGGGAATCACAATTTGTATTAGTCGAGTGATTTGATTGACGCCGTCTGAATGCAAGTTTCCAAACGACACTCCGAGCTTCACAGGTCGCACTTCAATGATAACGCACAGGGAGCCCGGCTTTTAAGAATCGTAAATGAATAAATGAATCAATTTTGATTGATTAAAAGTACTTTGGATCACATCACTCAACTTGGTCATTTGACCATGAAAAAACTTGGCGCTAAAATATTCGTGCGACAGAATGCACTATAAAAAGTGGGACGATATGAATATCGGAAATGTATAGTGTGTCTGTATGATTATGACAGTTTTCATCTAATTCTGAGCTGCGAAAACTAAGGTAAATTAAGTTTAGTACATATTTGTAGTTCGTAGAGCCGTAATAATCACTTTCTTGGACGTCTTTTCCATCCATGGGGTAATTCATTAGTAATAATGAGACAGATGTTGACGTAAGTTCGATATTTAAGCATTATCAAACGAATTGCTTTCGAGCTACGTTCAGAAAGTGGTTTTCGGCCATAGGTACTGATCTGTATTGCTAGATAGTTTCCTAATGATATAGTTGGGATCGTTTACTCCTCGAAGCTATTGTAGCTATATCATGTGGAACGTTTGTAGTTCGATCGGTTTAGCATATAAATGGTCACTGAAGATCAACATTGAACTTGTAAAAGGTTTCCCTCTGTGTCCACATAGTCAGGTAAGAAGAATCTCTTCCAACTACCAAAATACAACTTAGCGTCCTTAGCCAAATATCCTGAATACTTTAAAATCAACACGAAGAATGTTCTCAAGTTTATTTCATTATTTTTGAATGATTAAATACAAAATTGCAGTGAACTCACTTGTTCATCCAAGCCGAACGTAGCGGTTCAAGAACGGATTCTCATCACTGAGACATATTTAGTGGTTATTTGATGGTTTTCTATGGAATACGGGTGAATATTTCACGAGAAATTTATGTTATTAGTATACAATGAGCCATTAGGCGAGTTGTATACAAAATAACATAAATTTCGAGTGAAATGTTCACCAGTATTCCATAAAAAAAACATCAAATAACCATATTATCCTATAACTATTACACATTTTAGTCAAAAATTACGCTTTTCTAAATTAAAGAGATCATGACGCCAACATTTTTATTGGAAAAATCCTCTGTCAAACATGTTCGTGCGTTTGTGTTTTTCCCCAACCCATTATAGCGAAGCCGTTTTATTTTTTCACTTTGCTTGACTGAGCACTTCTCGATGAGCTTTGGGTAGTTTTTACCTCTCAAATATCGGCCAGTGGAGTTTCTGTAAGACGTTAGAGTATTTGGTTCGTATTCAGATCCATTATTTGCGAATTTCAAGTAGAAAATGTTTGACTCTCTTTGCAGTACGGAGCTTGTGAAATAAAGTCCAAAACCTTCTTAGTGTTCACCTCAGTCGTCTTTTGTGTTCTTGGGTTCTTTTGTGCCTCTATAATGATCAATATTTTCTTCTGAGAGAAAAAAAAATCGCATTTGAAGCAGTTGAACTCGATCGAAATTCTCGTTCGTTCATTGCTCTCAGCCAATCAGAATGCACGTCTCGTTTTGTTTTGTTTTGTTTTGTTTTGTTTTGTTTTGTTTCATAGATACTGAGATTTACGCACTAAAATTTCATTTAGTAAATTTTCATTCGAGCCCTAGTATTAGCCAATCAGAGACGTGAACGACGTTTTTTCACTAGTGAAAAACGTCGTTCTCTGATTGGACGAAATTTTTTTCACTAGTGAAATTATATCGTTCGTCCGATCAGAAACGCGAACGATGAAAACTCACTGTAAACAAACTTTTTGGCGCCTTTGGGACGTCTTGCTCAGAGCAAAAATGGCTGCAAAGTTGGAGAGCTCAAGGTTTGTGTTGATCGACTCATTTATTCAGGAACAAGAAAATCCGAATACTGTGAAAAAGACGAAAAGAGATGTCTCTTTGTTGACAGACAAACCAAAGGTGAAACACCAAGCGAGATAGCCGACATTATGCATGAGCTTTTGGGTGAATTCATTGTGTGTGTGTGCGAACCAAGGAAGGACAAGAGTACGAACCATCGTCGCTACGAGGAATGTTGTCCAGTTTCGAAAGACATCTTAAATCAAAGTCTTATCCAAACAGCATTATTAATGATCTTGTGTTTTGATTTTCAAAATCTCAGTATATATGGTATAAATAAATTACACAGTGGAAAATGCTTGTACGATTTTTATGCACTCGTTGATGCGTATCAGAAAACTCGCTCGCTCGCTTGCGCTTACTACTCGTTCATTTTCTGATACTTCTCAACTCGTGCATAAATACCGTACGCGCGCATTTTCCATTAATTAATCTCTATTTTTCACGTGTGAGAAAAACAATACGTCCAATCAGAAGCCGCGACTTGAAACGACTTTTTCATTTAATCTGGCTCGCACGTTCGCTCCTTTCTGCACTTTTTACCTAAGTATTTTCAGTCTTGGCAGTTCAATTTTTAATCTTTATTCAGTAAAAATTCACGCAGATAGGCTTATTCATCACAAAAGTCATCGATGTCATGCAAAAGAAGAGCTATATAGGGAAAAAAGACTTTCAAAACCACGTTGTGCCGCAAAAAGCGGATGAGGATTCACGGCCGGCGGCTTCGGAGTCACTTAATGGAAATTTAGTCCAACTGAACTCTTTTATACAAAAGCTTGGAGAAAAACACCGATAAATCAAGTTCAAGATTATTTAATTTTAGTTTTGAGGGACATTTGAGACGCCACGCATGTTTAATGGGCGTAAATTTGACGGTAAGTTTGTCTTTGAATGAACTCAAATTATTCTCATTGTCTTTGCCCGTTTTATGTATAAACAAACGTCTGTCAGTGAACAAAAAGTCCAAGTTACACTGTTATTCAGTGTTACACAATTTGACACTGTTATTCACTTTAGATACAAATAAATATTATTTTTGCTTTGGTTTGACGTCTGTTTGTAATTCATATTTTGTTTTCTAGAGGGTTTTTTGTGCTTTTTGAAATCAAAGTCTTGACCATGGAAAAGCCTGAAACCATTTTTATTAAAATGACAAAACTTTATAGAAATCTCGATATGCATATATATGATAAACACTGAGAAAACACCATGGAAAGTGCTTTTGTACAGTTTTTATTCACTCGTTATTTTTTATCATAAAACTCGCTCGTTCCTCGCTCGTTCGTTTTATGACACTTCACAACCCGTAAATAATAATCAAACCGCCATTGGCGTATATAACTGGTGGACTGGTAGCAGCTCCTCAGTTGGGCTTCCTGTGGTGGTCGTGACCTTATACCCATACAGGAGCCCCAAGCGACTGTAATAGAATTAGTCTAAATCGAGACATCTTTAAAGCAAAATATTTTTTTGATAATTGATCATAGCTCTTACAAATTCGAACATAAAGGCTGGACCGATCTGTAAAGCTTTTTAGGGAATTTTAAGATAGTCAGTTGGAATGATCAAATATTAATGACATGAGTTACTGTAATTTCTTTAGCCAAATAAAAATAGACATGAGCAATAAAAGAAGAAAAAATGATAATGAAGCAAAAGGAAAAAAAAAATAGCGAAACAAATAAAAAATCAAGAAAGATAGTCGCCTGCGGGACTTGAACCGTGACCTACATGGCTCGCAAATCACAAACACCACCACACCTGACCACTGAGCGATCGATTAATCAACTCGCGAAGTTATGTTTTGTGTACTTATGGTCAATTTATGGTTGTAGCCCCACAAACAACAAAGAGAAGCTATCGGACAAATGTACCCGGGGGGGGGGGGGGGGGAATCCGATCGTAAATGGACGGGGATGCTCGTCGTACCTTTTAGGGGTCAAAATCTGCAATCTGGTACCTTTTAGGGTGTCTCAGACTTAAGTGGACTACCAGAGACATAGCTGGTACCTTTTAGGGACTGTTTTGGAGTAAATAAACTACCTAAAATAAGCATGAAAGGAGCGATTTCGATGATTTGAATTGAATCTTCAAAGCACATCGATAGCAAAGTGTTTCATTACTTTAATTCTTTATTATTGTTTTTGAATTGGTACCTTTTAGGGATAGAAATCAATTGTTGCCACTCCCACTCAGGTACCTTTTAGGGGTCATTTTCAAAATTTCCGACGAGCATCCCCGTCCTCTTATATATAGGAGTCCCCCGGGAAATGTACAAAGAAAGTTTTTTCTATGTAGCAAAATTTCGCTATGAACAAAAGAATTACTTCATAAAAGTGCTCTTCACAGCCACTATTAACCGCTCAAACTCAATACACTTTTTTGTGGGACTAGCGCCTCGTGACTCACGGCCAGTTCCAGGCGGCGAGTTCGTACTCGGAATGTTTTCGTTTACTTTTTATTTCAACATATATCCTCGTGCTGATGGAATACAAACACTAAAAGCTTGGATGTTTATTGGACTAGTTGCAACGATTTTTGTTGCTTGACGACTTTTTCACGTCCGAGTATCGAACAGCTCAACGGAGATGGCGACGAAAATTATTCCAAGCAGAGTAGTACAATACAAATAAGAAATTAACTATCAGCATTTTCCCCTAACACCCGTCGCATCCATTGAACCTTAGCAGAGTGTGAGCACGAGGTAAGTCAAGGAATCTCTAGGCATGATCTCACTGAATGAGAGAGATGGTCACTTGTATTACCGAGAACGTGTTCAGGCCTAAAAATTCGGTTGTTGCTTGTACACAAACCTATAAAAAATACCTTGATCCGGACAAAGTATTTAGCATGTAAAAGCAAACACCATCATAATTAAATACAGACATTGTTTAAAGAAGACACCTTTTAGATCGTTATTCAAAGTTTCACATGAAGTCTGAACAAATGCTTTATCGATACATATTTGAATAACACAGGAGTCACCAAATCATTTGTCCTTCAATCTCGTACGCAGAACCACATTACTTTCGGCCTGCGGTCAATCATGTCGATCATGCGCAATAGCATAGTTTAACGATTTGCCAGTGATTGAGTGACTCATTTGCATATTTTGCAATCCACGAATTAAAAACCGTTACGCGCGCACTTTCCATGAAGTATTCACTATATACACCTAATCCGAAAACGTTGTCGCAACAAGAGCACACAGTTTACACTCCAAGATTACAAAGGATTTGGGCAGTTTTTCTTTTAATTAATCTATTCACTATTCTCACTAGGGAATTCCGCACAAAAAAGCCAAAATTAACTGTCTTCGTTAATAAAAACTGTCGGCGTGATCCGAGGAATGTATTACGTAACCCCGGACCGCGTGCCCCTATATAAGGGCGTGTTTGCTTCATAATTCAGCCCAGTTCAGTGAAGTCTGGTCGTCTTAGGAAGCTCCCAAGAACATCACGATTTATTTGCTCAATCTTTCCATCGCTGCGCCGCCATGGCCCAAGTTCTTGTCCCTTTGTACCCGGCCGGGGTACAAGCCGCCCTTCATTTACGAGCCCAAGCAGCAGTTCAACAAGCTGTTCAACTACCGGCTCCACAAGCCGTGCAACCGGCAGTCCAACCAGAAGCCGAACAAGCTCTCCAACCAGTCTCTCTACCAGCTGCTCAACCAGCCGAATTGATAAGTACCGGTTTTGCTATTCTTTACTTTCCTTAAGGTCTATCGGCAAGAAATCACATTCTCGTTAAGGCGTTCGCAAAAATCCGCGGTTTTCTCTTTTATTAAAACGACTGGGAGGACCTCGTTTGAATATGTTAATTATCGGCATTTGTCGAAAACGCCTACCAAGCAAGCAAGACGTTTTCTGGTCTCTCTCTTCGCGTTCAGTTTATTGTCACTGATCACTGCACTTACAATCACAACTAGTCGCTCGCAGAGTCGCTCGATTCACTCTCGCTCTCTACAATATTCAATTACACTAACACTCACTGTCACTCATGTCCGTCACGCAATATCACTCATTAATATTCATGATTACAATTTCACTAAAATATTGTTTCCGACACACTCCCCCCGTATGTCTTGACATATGTAAGATAAGGAAACTGTTCAACAAAACGATGTATATACTAATAAATGTTCTATATTGGGTATATAGAGTAATTTTCTGGCAATGTTCGTTAAAGAGTCTTTCAATCTTGATCTTGCGACATATCTTGTATGCGTAGACGAGCAGCAACGGCAGCATCCCGTCTGGGTCGTGGCACTACTGCTTCTGGTTCAATCCTGGGACCGGGTTCAACATCGCATGTTAGTTCGAGTGGGTATAAATGCTGTATCGCCCGTTATATGAAGCCCTTGCCTTTACGTAGCTTAGCCGCGCGCACAACGCCATCCCTGCCAGTGTACAACTCGGTTACTATCGCTAAAGGCCAATGGTTACGGTTTCGTTCCTCGCATTTCACAATCACTACGTCTCCCACTGCTAGGCGGTTTTCCCTAGATCCGTGCTTTATCTGATGGCGTTCGCGTAGAGCTCTCATGTACTCCCCCGTCCATCGACGCCACATTGCATCCTTCGCTGATAGGCTGAGCTTCGCGCGTTTCCTTAGATTTCCACCTTTCAGATGGTGGGACTGTAGCTCTGGAAGCAGGTTAGGGATTCAAGAAAGGCAGCGAGTTTGGCGTGAAGGTGGGCAGCTGATGGTCTTCCTTCCATGTAGCTCAAAGGTCGGTTGTTCAGCGTTACCTCCACGTCGAGAACGACTTCACATAGCTCGTTCCAGGTCAGGTGTCCTTGTCCAACAGTTTTGTAGAACGCAGCCTTAAATAAGCCGATGAGGCGTTCGAAATGACCTCCCCACCATGGTGCACGACTTGCGTTGAACCGCCACGTGATGGTTTGATTACTCAAAAACTCGTGGAACTTCTCATCTTTGCGTACGTTCTTCAACCACTTTGCTGCTGCAACAAACGTGGAACCATTGTCGGAGTAGACTACAGACGGCCGTCCTCTCCTTGCGATAAATCGCTTAAAACTTTGAATAAAGCCTTCGGTCTCTAGACTGGGTAGGATCTCTAGAAATATTCCACGTGTTAAACAACAAGAGTAGAGCACTACGTAGGCCTTCTGCTCCGTCTTCCTCTTACCACAGTACTTTATTGGACCTGCGAAATCCACTCCAATCACATTGAATGGTGTCGCGCCTTCCGTCCGCTCAGTCGGTAAGTTACCAGTAGGGGGATCACTTATGGCCACTGCGTGAAACCGTTTGCAACCCCAGCAGTCCTTGATTACTTTCTTTGTCAACCTACGCAGACGTGTCACCCAGAACCTTTCACGCACCTTTGCAATGGTCAAACTCACTCCCCCATGGAGTGTCGATAGATGTGCATGTTGAACCACCTTGTTAGTGAAAAGTGAGTTGTCAGGTAGGTATGTTGGAAACTCACCCTGAATGCGCCCGTGGTACTCCCATACTCCGTCTTGGTTTAACTGTAAGTTCAACTGCTCTTTATCGTCCGTAAACTTTGAAGATTTTTCACCCTGTCTCTGAAACTGTTTCATCAAACGAAGCTCTTGCTGGACGATTTCTTTGGTTGTCAAGGGTCCTTGGATCCTTTTGGAAGGGTATCGAGAATTGTGTGTGAATCGCAAGACCCACGCACCAATTCTCATGGCTTTACGCAAGCCGAACTTTTTCGAGTACGTGGTCGAAACAATCGTTCACTTCGACCCCGACTGCGAAAAGCTCTCGTTGAACCTCCTTTCTGGTTCACTCTCTGGACTTTTCCTGGTTACTTTCTCTGGTGGCCATTTATTAGGATCGGGAAGCCAAGCTGGTCCAGACCACCACAATTCCTTATCACTTACGGATCCGCCGCGACTCCCGAGGTCAGCAGGGTTATCAGTAGTTGGCACGTGATGCGAACGCGCTTCCTCGTGGCTCTGTATCTTTCTCACCCGATTGGCCACAAATTGCCTGTATTCACCGTTATCCTGTATCCAGTGGAGCGCCACAGTGCTGTCGAGCCAACAGTGAGTTTGACTCGCCAAGGGAAAGCCATCTAGCGCGCTACGCACGTTAGACGCTAAATTCACTGCCATATGCCCCGCTACGAGCTCTAAGCGAGGGATTGTGAGTCCCTCCTTGGCAAGGCGGGACTTCGCTGTAATTAAAGCTTGCGAAATTCCCGACGCTTGGAATACAACGGCGTACACCGCAGCGCACACCCCATACCCGCTAGCGTCACCAAATGCGTGAATCTGGATCTCGTGGATGGACTCTCGGTAGATGGGCACGCTGCGCAATACAGATACAGAATTAGGGAGACTCTTTTCCCACCGCCTCCACTTCTTCGCCAAATCATCAGGGAGGGGTGCGTCCCACCCAAGCTTCTGCAAACACATCTCCCGGTAGAGGCGTTTCCCCTCTAGAGTTACGGGTGACACTAACCCTAGAGGATCATACACCTTAGCAAGGTTTGCGAGAACACCACGTTTGGTTTCTGTTGCCTTCTCAGAGGGGAAGTTTACGTGAAGCGTGTCAGTGTTCTTCTTCCAGGCTAGTCCAAGGAGCTTGGTTTCTAGCTTAGGGGATACGCCAAGTTGCTCTTTCGCATACGTTACCTCATGTTTATTAACACTGTCCTCTGTTTCGAGTTCTTCCACGTTAGAAATCCATTTATGCAACATAAATGTAGCCTCTTTGAAGATTTTGACAGCTTCGTTCTTCAACTGCTTGGCTCCTTCGACTGACGGAGCTCCCAAGATTAGATCATTAACGTACAAACTTTTTCTCACTTCATCTGCGCTTACCGGGTACTTGTCTTGCATCGAGTTCAAATGCTCCTGCAGAACTCCGTTCAGAAGAAATGGCGATGGCGCAAGTCCAAACACCACCCTGGTGAACCTCAGTACTTACACCTCGCGCGACGTTTTGTCTACAAGCCAATGAAATCTTAGTGCGTCCCTCTCTGACTCTCTCACTCGTATTTGCAAAAACGCCCTCCGTAGGTCACTTGTAACCGCTACAGGGTGAAAACGTTGGCGCGTTATGACACTCCACAGCAGGTTGTTGAGCGAGGGTCCTGTATGTAAACATTCGTTCAACGATGGCACTTAATCTCGCTCACGTGCAGAAGCGTCGTACACCACACGTATCTTTGTTGTCTCGGCGTTCTCTCGTATCACTGGACGATGAGGAAGATAGAACTCTTTCCCCGTTACTTCTGAAGGAAGCTTTTTCCACAACACCGTCCTCAAGCTGCTCCCGTATAATAGCGTCGTAATCATCTAGCATGTCAGTTCTCTTTAACTTCCGTACAAGCACACCGAGCCTTCGTTGGCTTCCTTCACAATTACTTAGAAGTTCGTCAGAGTTGCTTTTCCACGGTAGTCCCGTCTCATACCACCCCTCTGTCGAACGTGTTAATTGTTCTTTAAACTCATTATAAACATCGCCTTGATCTCCGTTTTGGTTATCTGCTAGTCCGAGAATATCCAATGCGCACAACTTCTCATAATCAACGGTTGAGTTAACAGCCAGGTAACCACTTGTGGTATCTAGGTGTCTACTCCTGGATACATAATAGACCACCCGAACCGCGTAAATTCTGCTACTGGATCTCCGCGTCGTCCCACACGTAGACGCTCTCCGGTACGAATTTTTGCAAAATCATTCGCACCAATTATGAAATGAACAGGCAATTGTTCCTTGTCATCAGAGTCATCCATTCGAACACCCTTCAAATGTGAATGGTTGCTTAGCAACTGTTTGTACTTAGGATTATCTAAAGTTAACAACTCGCGCCGCTCGACCTTTGTTATGTTGACATCTAACTTAAAGTCCCCTTTCACAGACTCCATAGTGACATCAAAAGTTTGCATTGTTCTTGTTGAAATCCCCGTCAGCATGGCAATTTGGCGTAGAAATGCAGACTTTGGTGTCGCTTTACTAAGAGTGATAGCCGTAGAAGAGGCATAAGAATGGCTTGCGCCACTGTCCAACAGCGCTCTAAATTTGAGCCCATTGATTTTTACTACAACAACAGGATGAATGACTGTTGACTTACCGACATGATTAGCTGTCATGCCTGGCTCCCTGCTGAGTGGTTCTTTGTTACAGATGGATGTATGATGTTTCGCTCCACATTTTTGACAAGAAGATTTACTTTTGCAGTCTGCTGCACGGTGCTTCGCCCCTGTACAATTGAAGCACAGACGTTTTTCGGCGAGAATTTTCTTTCTGTCGTCGACAATTCGATCGCAGTTGATAGCCTTGTGGTCAGGGGTGTTGCAAAACAAACACGTCTTTGTCCCCTGTTGACATTCCTCTTTCGCATAGAACATTTTTCCAGCACGTGGTGTTGGTTTAGGTTGAGCTTGTTTTGGCGATATTTTCTCTTCAACGGGATTGTTGGTCAGCGGCGGTTGGGCCGAGCGGACGCATTGTTTGCCGCTCCGTAAAAAGTATCATTTCCCGACCGTTCGCCGTAGTAAAATGGCATTCAGATTAGCCATCACTACTTTGATATTGTCTTTGACGATGTTCAAAAGCTTCTATGTGGTTAATGAAGTCTCTTCGCTTCATAACTCAAGTATTCTACCTTCCAAGATCATGCAGTTCAAGTCAAGCTCGTTTCGGATCAGTGAACCGAAGTCAACCTACGCATTTGCATACATTAGTTCATTATCACGTCATCGTCACGGTCCTACGCCTGGCCCAATTCTAAACCTTGGCTCTTAGCACGGATCAATACAGTTCTTGTTGAACATTGCGTCTGATTGTTCTGTTATTAATCCTGGCCGAATCAAGAACCCGTGTGGCATTTGCAACAAACCAACAAGATCCAACCAGAAAGCAATCCAATGCGACGAGTGTTGTCATTGGTTCCACGCCAAATGCATATCAATGTCTGCTCAATCCTATGAAAGATATGGGGACAACTCCAACTTGATGTGGCTATGTAATCTATGTATTTTCCCAAATTTTTCTACAACATTTCTCTTAGATGAAACGGATCTGTCAGATGACAACAGCTTTGCTCCACTTGTGAATTGCGATACTACTAGCAGCGATATTGGCTCACCGTTGTATGCGTCCAGTCCTACGCTGAAATTTCCATCTCCCGGAAATCGTCCTCGCATTCCAAGTCGAAAGCTTAAAATACTCTCACTGAACTGTAATGGTCTGAAAAGTGCAAACAAGAAAGCCGAGTTTCACGCTATCATTGAGCTCCACCAACCAGACGTTATCCTGGGCTGTGAGTCTAAAATCGACAACTCAGTGCCAACCTACTCTGTATTTCCCGAAACCTATGAGGTTTACAGAATAGATCGAACATTGTCTGGAGGCGGTGTTTTCATTGCTGTCAAGAATGATTTGACTGCCTTGGAGGAATGTCATCTAACGGTCAATGGCAGTGAGATTATTTGGGCGTCACTGCAATTCGCAAAGTCAAAAAAGCTTTACCTATCAAGCTGTTACCGCCCCCCTTCACCCGACACAGAACATCTAGACTTATTGGACGACTCCTTGGCGAAAGTCTTCAACCGAGCTGCCAAGTTCCCGCTTGTTGTTCTTTGTGGAGATTTCAACTGTGGGGCTATAAATTGGCCTGACGTATGTCTACATGAGAACTTACGACATAATGCATGTGATTCTCGCCTCTTGGAGGTCGTAGCTAAGTACGGACTAACCCAGTTCGTCAAAGGCCAGACAAGATCAGCTTCTGGGCGACTCCTCGACCTTGTATTTTCCTCATATCCTCACACTGTCCAGGCATGCCATACCATTCCAGGCATTAGTGACCACGACGCAATCCTGTTTGAACTTGATATATCCCCAAAGTACTCTCCAAAGCCACCTAGAAAGATTTATAAATTCCACAAGGGTGATTACGACAGCCTACGAACTGACATAGCGTCATTTGCATCGAAATTCACGTGGTCAAACCAAAGTAGCACTGTTGAAGACAACTGGAACTCTGTCTCTGGGGAATTACAATCCTTAATTGACAAGCACATCCCCCACTTAATTACTAAAGGCAAGCGTCATCTGCCATGGGTTAGCGATGCTATCAAGCGCAAGATGAGGAAAAGAGATCGCTGCTTCAAGAGGGCCAAACACACAAAGAAACTGCAGCACTGGTCAGCCTACAAGAAACTACGTAACGAGACCCAGACACACATTAAGAAATCACATGACACCTATGTTAATGATATCTTGGGTGGGATCACATCAGATGGTAGAGCGAGCTCATTCTCTATTAAGAAAGCCTGGTCCTACTTGAAGTCACTTAGATCTGAGTCGACTGGTGTTCCCCCCTTAGTACATAATAATAGAGTTTGTACATCGGACTCTTCCAAGGCGGAGGCTCTTCGTGAGCAATTTGACACTGCGTTTACCGATGAGGACTTGTCCTCTATACCTTCCCTTGGTGATTCTCCATACAGCAGTATGCCTGATATCCACATTTCCGTGCAGGGTGTGAGGAAACAACTAGAGAAAATAGCTGTAACCAAGGCATGTGGGCCAGATCGTATTCCCGCAAGGGTTCTCAAAGAAATTGCATGTGAAATTGCTCCCATTCTAGCCAATATTTTCCAGCAGTCGCTCAATTCTGGCAAGTTACCATCTGTATGGAAAGACGCAAATGTCTCGTGCATTTACAAAAAAAGGTCAAAGATCAATCCCTGAGAACTACAGACCGATTTCCCTGACATCACTTGTGTGTAAAGTCCTTGAGCACATCATATGTAGTCAAGTCTGTGCTTTTTTCTCTTCGAACTCAACCATATCTATGTTTCAGCATGGGTTCCGTAAAGGACTTTCCTGTGAGACTCAGTTGATTACACTGGTACACGAGTGGTCAAGGGTATTAAACGAGCGTGGCCAAGTTGACGTTGTCTTTTTAGACTTCGCCAAAGCATTTGATTCAGTGCCACACCAGCGGTTGCTTGGCAAAGCTGACTACTATGGAATCCGAGGTAACTTACAGCTTTGGCTGAAAGATTTTCTCACCGAACGTCGTCAGCGTGTAGTTGTCAACGGCTCGTACTCCAACTGGTCTCCGGTCAAGTCTGGTGTACCACAGGGAACAGTCTTGGGTCCCGTTTTATTTCTCATATACATAAACGATCTACCAGAAGTAATATCATCGTCCATCGAACTGTTTGCTGACGACACAGTCATCTACAAGAAAGTCGAAACACCTGAAGATCATCTTATCCTCCAGAAAGACCTTAAACTCCTCGAGGCCTGGGCTTCTCGCTGGCAGATGAGATTTGCGCCAACAAAGTGTCACACCTTGCGTATAACGTTAAAAAAATATTCATCTGAATTTACGTATAACTTATGTAATACCGCTATCGAAGGCGTTAGATTCCACAAGCACCTTGGGATATACATAACGTGTACACTGAACTGGACCAAGCAATGTGAGGAAGTACAAAAGAAGGCAAATCGCGTGCTTGCCGTCCTACAACGCAACATTCACTCTACTCCGCGTGAAGTCAAAGAACGTGCCTATCAAGTCCTTGTACGCCCCATCACCGAGTATGCTTGTACAGCTTGGAGTCCTCATACCGCAAAGGGAATTGCAGCTGTAGAATCGGTTCAAAGACGTGCGGCCAGATTCGTGTATAATGACTATCAGAGATCTACAAGTGTGTCTTCCCTACTCGACGAGCTTCACTGGCCATCACTGCAAGATCGAAGGAAAATGGTAGACCTCTTACTCTTTTACAAGATCCACTATAACTTAGTCAGTTTGCCTTTTCCTAGTGACATGACTCCTAATATTCCCTGTACCCGAAAGTCGCATAACAAGACATACAAGCTCTTACGTGCAAATATTGATCCTTACAAGTACTCTTTCTTCGCCCGTTGCATACCTGTATGGAACAGTCTCCCGCCTGACGCTGTTAATTCTACAACACTGTCCCAGTTTAAGGCTTCTCTAAAAAGTACCACCATACTTACTACCAAAATTTAGACCTTGACCATCCATTGCTGTAATTAGCCAAGCTATTTGCAATTAAAATGATTAAAGATTAAAGATTAAAGATTAAAGATTGATATCCGTCCATCGTCTAAATTCTGCTAACAAATCCTCGAAACCCCAGTCGCGCCATTTGTCATGACCACGAACCAAGTCGGCCTTGATACCTTTCAACTTGTCTAGGGTTGACCTTACATTTCCTTTGACGTCACTTAGCCTTCCTAGTGTTTCTAAGCTTTGAACATTGAATCGCAGCTGTTTGTAAAACTCCTTTACTTTACGCGGGTTAGCTTCGCTGATAACTGGAAGATCCATAATGTTTCTAGCGTACGCATTTATAATGTCACTTTCGTTCCCGTACTCTGCCTCTAGAATAGCTTTAGCGTTGTTATATCCCTCCTCGGTGAAGGGCAAACCATCAATGTCATTCCTAACATTCTTTTCCAGCAACTCCTTTAAGTACCCAAACTTAGTGACGCTTGGTAAACTCGCTTTGTCAATTTCACTATTAAACTTACCCCAAAAGGGAAGCCAGTTCTCTACTTTGCCATCGAACTTGGTAATCTGAAGTTTTGGCAATTTAGCAGCGGTAACTGACCTTTGCTCTGTAGTCTTCTCTTCTTCGCAGTGTTTCTCAAACTCAGCCTTTTGTTCAAGTAATTCACGCTCAAATTTCATAGTTATTTCGTGTTTCTCGTTCATCTCCTTTTCTCTTTCTTCTCTGTCAAGGATCTTGATTTGATTTCTCAGCTTTGTACTCTCATTGTCAGCTCTCTGGAGTTCCTCATCAATTGTTGCACTCCATTGCCTTACATCTTCCTCACTCTCTCCCTTTCCAAACTTTTTCTCCTCGATTGCCTCCTTCAACTCGTTGACGGCTGTGACGGTCCCAGTTATAGATGCAAGTTGTCTCTCGGATGCTTGGCGATCGCCCTTTGAGATAACTTCATCGGTTTTATGCAGTCTGAACTTTAAGGTCTTAATTTTACTCTCCAAGTCGACGAGTTGTTTCTCTGTCATGACGAATTCCGTTGTAAATTACCACTGATGTAAATTATTCTCGAGTCCTGGCGTGGTCGCCACTGTGTCGAAAACGCCTACCAAGCAAGCAAGACGTTTCCTGGTCTCTCTCTTCGCGTTTTGTCGCTGATCACTGCACTTACAATCACAACTAGTCGCTCGCAGAGTCGCTCGATTCACTCTCGCTCTCTACAATATTCAATTACACTAACACTCACTGTCATTCATGTCCGTCACGCAATATCACTCATTAATATTCATGATTACAATTTCACTAAAATACTGTTTCCGACACATTTTTGTTTAAAGCGACCGGGTTGTCCTCGCTGGAGTGTGTGATTCTCTTAATGCTAGGTATCAGTCTGTTAGAGCGACCGGGTTAACCTCGCTGGAGTTTGCAGTTTTTGCATTCTTTCTTAGTTCTAAATTTTGGTTTGTTAAAGCGACCGGGTCGACCTCGCTGGAATTTACATTTTCGCATTCTTTTTTAGTTCTAAATTTTAGTCTGTTAAAGCGACCGGGCCGATCGCGACCTCGCCAAAAATTGTAGTTTTTCTTCTCATTCTAATTATCAGTATTGTTATGGGGACGGGCAGGACCTCGCTCGAATGTGTTATCAGTTATTTGGTTTAAAGCGACCGGGTTGACCTCGCTCGAATGTGTTATCAGTTGGTTTAAAGTGACCGGGTTGACCTCGCTCGAATGTGTTATCAGTTGGCTTAAAGCGATCGGGTTGACCTCGCTCGAATGTGTTATCAGTTGGCTTAAAGCGACCGGGTTGGCCTTGCTCGAATGTGTTATCAGTTGGCTTAAAGCGACCGGGTTGACCTCGCTCGAACGTGTTATCAGTTGGTTTAAAGCGACCTGGTTGACCTCGCTCGAACGTGTTATCAGTTGGCTTAAAGCGACCGGGTTGACCTCGCTCGAATGTGTTATCAGTTTGTTTAAAGCGACCCCGCTATTGACCTCGCTGAAATTTATAGTTTCTCTTAATCTTATATTAGCCTGTCAAAGCGTCCGGGTTGTCACCGCCGGCATTTGCAGTTTTTCATTTCTAATACCAGTATTTTTATGGCGACTAGGAGGACCGCGCTTGAATATACGGTCAGTTGCTTCAAAGCGACCGGCGGGTCGACCTCGCCGCGGAATTTGTAGTTTTTCTTTTAATTTTAATTACCAGTATTGTTATGGCGACCGGGAGGACCTCGCTTGAATATCTTATCAGTTTGTTTAAAGCGACTGGGTTGACCTCGCTCGAATGTGTTATCAGTTGGTTTGAAGCTACCGGGCTATTCTTGGGTTTCATGTGACGTCATTTTCAATCTTGTTGGAATTTTCATCAGCTGAAAGACAAGTTTTCAATAGAATATTCTCTGGTTGAGAGCACATGGTGGTCAAACACTGACCACCATTTGAAGCAGATAATGAGATTCAACAGTTGTTTGAAACCCAGCAATTGACCTTGCTAGAATGCGTGGTTGTTTAACCTATCAAAGCGACCGGGTTGTCCCCGCCGGCATTTACAGTTTTTCTTTTATTTCTAATTTTCTAATTTTTATTTAATTCTAATTACCAGTATTGTTTTAGGCGACTGTGAGGACCTCATTTGAATATATTATCAGTTTGTTTACAGCTACCGGGTTGACCAAGCTAGAGCCTGCAGTTTTAATTTTTCTCTGCGTGTAAAATTTCGGTCTGTAAAGCGACCGGTGATTAATTTTGCCGGAATCCAGTCTTGAATTCAACCTTTTAAATTTCACTCCGTTAAAGCATTCTGATATTTATGTGGTTGATATGTGGTTTCATAGCTTTTAGTAATTCCTACCCATACTCCATTTCGGGTGAGCGCGTAGTCTTGAGTCTATTTTCCGATAGCGTTGATTAAAATAGATGTATTTTCACTTCGTTGCCTGTCTTCGCGTCAAGAGGAAGAAGTTGGAAGGACATACGACATATACATATATATATCAGTGCATATAAATAAGACAAAAAATTAAAGCGCGAACTTGCACAAATTTTCGTTTTTTATTCACGCTCAATTTTTGTCAGTTAGGAATTGATCCACTAAGATCCAAGGCCTGTTTAAAACTGTTTTTTGAGCTGCACAGTGGTTGTCCCGTGTTTTTTATATCCAAATCTAGCAACTTTCAAGCTCAATGTAAAGAATTATAGTGCACTTGAGTGAAAGAAGGTCAAAAACTCAGTTTTGATTGAAATTTAGTTTTCCTCTGAATTAACACTTTTATCCTTTATTAATTATAACCAAACCACCTAAACATTCTGAAAGTAATAACTTCAGCTTTGTACAACGGTTATCCTTTAAGGTGAGTGGTTTTTGTTGCCCAATACTTGAACGTGACAACAACAAAAATCTCTCCTTTTAGTATGTAAGACCCAATCCGTCCTCAGGTGAGGAATGGGAATCTCTTGGAGCAATGGAGGGTTGCTGACATATTCTCTGGCAAGCGCTAGCGTTGTTACTTTAAACGAAATGAACTTCACAGGTGGGCGCAAGCTCATCGGCACTTTTCCCGGGGAAGCTCGACGCTTAACTTTGCTCAGAAAAGAAAGCTCCGAGGATCCACGAGCATGACCTCATTTTTCGTGCTTTGCGCATTTCGAATCGAAGGCCAAAGGCCCCGTAGGTTTACGAGAAGTTTTGGAATTCTCTCCTTGAGATCCTGTTCGGACTCTGCCATAGTCTGTATCTTTAAATACACAAGACAATTTGGAATTTCGCTCGTTCGATCCTCTTTGGAGAGGGCAGGCCGAGTGCCTATTTGCGTCCAAATTTAGCTTTCTTCGCCCAGGGTCACGACGTCGTCTCTACCGCACCCACTCATCCAGCCTTTTCGCCCACTGCAAAGCCTCCCCGATGGGGTTGTCTAAAACCCTTCATTACTCTGTCCCCGGACGGGGTATTTCGGGGCTGCTTCGCTCGGGCGTTCACCCTTTGCCATTTCCAGCTCTGTTCAGGGCTACCTCTCGATCATGCATGACGGCTGCATTCCATGTTTTTATCATCTGTCCAGCCGTCTCCAAAGCTTCGAAAGACTTCAAACTTCGCACTGGAAACTGAGGTAGTCCCGAGAGCTGCGTGTCTTCATTGGGTCGATCGATTGGAAGGGTGAGCACCCAAGCGTGGCAGCCCCGTTACCCTCGCCCGAGTTCGTTTCGCATTTGTCAGCGAAAGCCTCGGTGCGCGACCTGATATTCAGGTACCCCAACGTGTTTAAAGTGGGTGAACTCCATAATCACATTTCGCGGTGGGAGGAGATCCTCCAGGGACTGCCCAAGCGAGAGGAGATCTTATCTCATCTCAAGACTGGAGTGGACGTACAAGACTGCTTCATCTCATTCAAAGGGGATTTTCAAAGTCGTCATTAGAATTCAGGCACACATCCGGGACTTTCTCTATTGTTTTGGCGCTAGACTCAAACCATGTTCATCTGAGTGTGACTCTTGAATGTTGTAATTTTCAAAGAAATTCGGCCAATATGGTGTCAGTGGGCTATCAAATAAACGTAATAAACTAACAACTGATATCAATATATGTATATAAACGACGACACTAAAAAAAAAAAGCTATTTTACGGTCATTTTTGGATGGAGCTCGAAAAATAAAAAATGCTTTATTTACTGATCAGCACGACAACTTTTTAGTGAGGCTGAAGGCACAAAACAAATATATATATAACAATTATTTTGCACCCGTAAGTTTGATGTTCGGCAAAACAAAAAACAAAACAAAAAAACAAAAAAAATTCCATATCCTTTTTGTGTTACATGTTTTTTAGTCCCGGCTTTTAGGTCTCCATTGGTCATTTGCATATCGTTCAGTGCACTCGAATGTATTTTACTACCTAACGTATTTCAAGAACACATCTTAATTCTGGCGATTAATCGAAAAAAAATATCTACCTTCGTAGGGTTCTCATTGTGTTTGTTTTATCTTCTGTAAGGAAACAACAAAACTCATGAAGAGACTTGAATTTCCCGCTCAACGTTTGTTAAGGACTCGACTGGGTGCCTCGACAATTCATCACATTATTATTATTTGTTAGTGTTAGATTCATATTTTAAAAAACAATAAAGAATAAGCGGAAAGCAAGTGGAGAGAGAATTATTGATCAGGAGTCAGTTTTAAGGCCTGATTTACCAGCTTATCAAAAACACTTGCTTTGTTTACTTCGTAATTATGGCCGCTTGCTAGTTTGATCGATGCTCAAATATAATACTTATTCGTGTAGTAGAATCAGAAATGGTATTCATACTCAAAATTAAAGTAAACACATTGTAAGAGAATCACTTTATGAAGAAAACTAGACGCACACGTGCGTTCACTCGTGCCCCGGGAGCCCCTTTTAGGAGAGGCTTCAATGCCGGACCGGCCCCGTTCGTACTCTTCCCCAGAGCCGTTTCACGCATTCTTCACCATCCCGGGAAATAGTTAACCGTAAAGACCTTTTTTGAATCGGCTAACTTACACTAAAGAATATTTGATTAGTCAATTTGTCTGTCAGCAGCTATTAGTGTTTCCCTTTGTCCTTCTATTATCATGCATGGGTATTATATATCTCCGACATGCAAAAATATTACCGCGAATATACCAGTTTATCCAACTTTTTATTTCACTATGTATCCCAATTGTTTGCTGTTAAGACTTCTACAACGGCGTTTTTGACACAATAACAAATCGTGTATTTTTTCGTTCATGTTTCAGATGTTTTATATATGAATAAAAGATGTTACGTGACCAACAAGGTCAATGGAACCTAGCCGTTCCATGCAAATTCCGATATTAAAATTCGGTACAAAAGCCTCTCAAGATCTCTTGAATGCTTGAATGACGAATATAATTGACTTGCTTCTATGTATGTTCGTTTAGCAACATGTAGAATGAGAAATTCGTAGATCCCCAGCTCATAGGAAATAGTCTTTATCGCGAGGGCCTCCTTTCAAGTACTCCATTTAGAGTTCGATATTTGGTCAAAGTATTGGAGATACTCAAAGCTCAAAATAACAGCCCATTCTGAAGCTCTTATAAGTATATAGGTATATCTCGAGTTAAAAGCTCCAAATTACATTGTTCTACGCAGGAAAAACCTGTTTCTGAAAGCTATTTTCTTTGTAGTTGGCCATCTTGCATTCCTAAAGTTCCTGGCTTGCGTTCGCAGTCGCTCAACGGTGATGAATGAAGGGCATTGTTTTTTACGTTCTTAACCAATCAGAAGTCCCTCAGAACGAACAGAAAGAAAGGAAAAAAAAAACATTTGCAGTTTATTACTCGTTCCCGGCCTACGGCCTGGGCACGAGTAATTATGACTTTTAAGACTAGATTTGGTAAAAACTACTGTAGTTCTGAGTGGTGTAAACAAAGATGGAAGAGTGTCGGCAGTGTTACCATTTGCAGAGTTCTTTGTCTAAAATAATTTTGTCAGTCAATATCAATCCTAAGCCAAGTTTGTAATGTTTCTGGTGAATTTTGGGTTGATAAAACTCTTAAAGTAGACTCGGAAACGATTTCATGATAGTTTATGCAAATTTACAAAAGTCTCTCAGCCCGCCGTAACAATATAGGATTTTGTGTGATGTTTGTCAGCACCTGTAACAACCCGGCCGATCTCCCTTCACACACTCTGTCTGCTTAAAGTGCGAAAGTGTTCCCAATTTGGTCCCTTCTTATCTACTTGCTCCCTTTGACCCTCCGCTTTCACGCTTTAGGTGGTATTACACCGTATACCCATTGGATCGCTCACTTAGGGAGTAATAATTATGAATTTTGTCAGTCTTACTTGAGTAGAGTCTAATAAAGTATACGCGGTAGAGATCTTAACCGTCTGTTTTCTCGTTCGTCTCTCGGGTCGCTTACCAAAGCCTCCCCTATTCTCACTAGGGAATTCCGCACAAAAAAGCCAAAATTAACTGTCTTCGTTAATAAAAACTGTCGGCGTGATCCGAGGAATGTATTACGTAACCCCGGACCGCGTGCCCCTATATAAGGGCGTGTTTACTTCATAATTCAGCCCAGTTCAGTGACGTCTGGTCGGCAGGACGCTCCCAAGAACATCACACCCCACCCTCCTCCCCGCAGCGATGGAACGCAGTCACTACTTCAGGTCTACCTACTCGCAAAGCCTCGGGCCGATTCTCCCATATCTTAATCAGCAAGGCCCACCTGGCTTTGTGTGCGGGTATGCCTGGTGAGAATATATTACTATTGCTTTCCTTGTGTGATGTTTCCTTGGTGAGCATTTTAAGCATTCCAGCAAGCGTTATGAGCTATTAAGCCTTTTGTATTCATGTTTTATGCAACCAAAACATGCTATGATTATATTTATTACTAGAAAACTACCAAGATCCTCTGCAGTCTTGGGATGTACACTGTGGACTTAATGCGACAACGTTTTTTGAAATAGGCAGTATACACCTATTTCAATAAATGTTGTCGGCGAAAGCCTACGCGGCTCACCCGAAAGGAAGCATGGGTAAATATTACTAAAGTTATAAAACCATATAAATATCCAGCCAATAACTCAACTTAAGCTTTTCATTACCTAATTCTTTAAAGACCTTCATTTGCTGATGCTAAAATCAAGACCAGTGCAAAAAAGAAATTGAAGTTTTGCAACTTCCCATACTCCTTTTCGGTCTAGTTACGTAGGCTTGAGACCTCTCGTACGACAACCTTTTTTGAAATAGGTGTATATATAGTCAATTGAAGACAAGTTGTCGGGTCTAAAAACATAGAAGCTGAGACCAAAATGGTGCATGGCATGTCAATAATTATATTCTGATTTATTCACTGAATTAAGCTGCAACCGATAAAAAATAATTTTCAGGAAAAGTACGACGATTTGAATTTTTACAGACATGTTTCCACAGTCCTGCTACCATCATCAGTGTAAAGATTACAATGCAGAGTCAACTATACATAACAGAGTTACAAAAGAATAGAAATGAGAAGAAATATAAAGAAGATTGTCATATACCAACTGTCAAAGTCAATTTTTTCCGTGCTCTGATTGGGCGAGAGCGCATCACGTGAACGTCAACAAATTTTGCTGTTTCCTTAGCAACAACTCTCAGCGGGCAACAGTGAGTTTTATTGACCGGTAATAACAAAAGCGGAAGTTGATTGAGCTTTGAAGGCACGTTTTTGGCAGCGCGAGTTTACAAATTCATTCATTCGAACATGAGGCAAAACTCGTGTTTATTGTCAAACTTTTAAGACCAATATACAACATTTATTCCGAGAAAAAGATGATAACCAACCAGGAATGTCATCAAGAGAGCTGCAACAATTCTCCGAAAAACTATGTGTGAAAAAAGGTCAGTTTTGAGTGAATTTTGATTAAAAACTTTAACTGTAGGCAGCGACGTTTTGCTTTTTATTTTGTTCTTTGACAGTTGGTATATAACAAAACACTTACTGCCTGGGACCTCGAGAAACATTGGCGGCCTCTCGGGACCACAAAACATACTGTTTTCCTCGGTCCCAGTCAATAAGTGTTAAATGATGCAGATTATAATGACAATTTAAGATTAACATGTTTAAGGCCCAGTTCAGACGTCGAACTTTTGCCGCGCCGAATCTAATAATATCAAAGAAGGCCGTCTAATTATCCATTGTCTTCAATGCATTCGACGCGGCAAAAGTTCGACGTTTGAACTGGGCCTAAGTTGGTAATTAAAATGAAAAAAAAAAAATCGTCGTACTTTTCCTTTGTCAAATTTTCTGCTATCAACGTCAATTATTTTCAAATTGGACAAGCATGTAGTGCTGTTACTAAGCATGTTGTCCTGTCTATTTTGGGAAGCATAAAGTGCGAAGACACATCAGTGTATGATTCACTGGGATTTTAAAAAATCCCAAATTTCGCAACAAAAAAAAAAAAAAAAAAAGAAAGATACCACTGCAAAATAATAACAATGGGTCTTAATTTCTATTGATGCCTCTGTATAACCATTTTTTTTTTCAGTTTCATTTTACAAAAATGTTTTTGAGAGATTTCCTGTTGAGTACAAGACAGTTCACTTGGCAACAAAGCAGTCGCAAGGCAACACATGAAATTCAGTGTTTGTGAATGCAAAAGTTTCCCAACAAGAATAACAATGTTCGCTGAAAAGTTTATAAGATTTTTTATCTGATTATTGACTTCATCTAATAATATTCTTTTAACAAAGCGCTTTTAGAAACTAAAAGGTTTCATACCACTTAAAGGTGATTCTTAATTGATCCTACCTATAAATATCGCTAGAAATTGGATATTTTGTAGATTTTGAGTTACTTATTTTTTAACTAACAAAAAACGAGTGGGTTACCGTGCTCTTTTAAGAAATATTTGGCTTAAAGGCAAGGGTGTTTTAGCGATTTCGCGCGCACGTTCGATGTATTCCGGCTAATTCCGGGGTCTCAGAAATAAATTGATAGACTCAGAGTTAGCAGCATTGTAGTAGAATAAAATTAAATGGCGAGTTGTCTCTCTTAAGAAAGACCATATTTTTAAGATTTGGACTTTTTTTTATAAATTTTAAGAAACCACTTTCGCGCGGAAACGTTCGAGTTTGGACAATTTAGTGCTTAAATACGCACGAAAACGTCATTTTTTCAATGTTTCCAGCTATAACTTTTCTTAATTTTCAAATATGTTTTGTAAATCATAACAAGAAAGCAAAATTTGAAATAGAAAATGGGGGTCACCGTGCTCATTAGAGAGTTATTTTCAAAATTACCATCAAATTTGTTTAAAATCGGCACTTTTCCGAGAAAGTACTGGGGCGAGTTTTACAAAACTCACTATTTGTCTCACCAAAACTTGCACAATTGTTTCAAATTGTGTTTTAACCTTTTTTAGTCATAATTTGAATGAAAATGCTGACAGTCGTAATACTATGCTTTCTGAACCATGGGCGGTAGACGTGCGCGATGCAAAACAGAGGAATCACCTTAAAGAGCGTTACCAACACTCGCAAAAGCCAAAACTTCAAGGTTGAAAAAATCCCGTAAAATCAACTGTTCTCAGAAAAAACTGCTAAAGTTTATCATAAATATTTTTCTCTACTCAATTACTAACACTGAAAGTCAGGGAAATGTAAAGAAGTACCTGAGAAAAACAAGTTTACAACAGTCCAAAACAATCCGCCATTTTTCTCTCAAGATTTGGTTTGTTTCTCATGCAGTTGTTCTGATAAAATGCTGCACGCTGATTGGTTGCATTGAAATATATTTCTTTTTGTTTTCTTGAATTTCATTGGCTGAGACAAAACTATCCAATTACTGAGAAATTGGATAGTCCACGAAAATGTCCTCCAGATGGGCCTTATTTCGCTTTCCTCGATGTTTTTCCATTAAGGGTGTACTGACATATAAAAATGGCCCGTTGCTAGGGAAATTTGAAATTACGTTCTAATTCACTTCGTTCAAACGAACGTAAAATATTTATCTTCTATATTTCGAAGATATTAAAGTAATAACAACAGACGTAGTTGTATATGGTAGGTTCGCTTGCGGACCATTATTTATTGGTGATAATAATTAACTCGTACATAAATCATAGTTAAGGTAAAGTGCTTGATTTGATATATGTAATAGTAAATGATACTTAATAAATTGGAAATATATATATATGCGCAGATCACTTACAGATACGGTCAAACGCTTAAGTTATACTATATATATTATATATTGTAATATTTGTACAAAAATACCAAATGACTCGCATTTAGATATCCTTCATTGATTCGATAGTGAACAAATACATTTGTCATCATTAAATCATAATCCTAGGCTTTTAGTTATTCTTACTCGATTCTGCTTACATTCAACGACATATATGTCTTTGTTGTGTCCGTTTTCCACCGCCCGTCAAGTTTTAAGAGTCTCTCTGAAATCCAACTGTCGGGATGAATTGTAGTGGTCATACCCCCTGATCTTAAGCTGTGGACGCCGTAATCTTTGGCATCAAAACCTAGTGCAACTAAACACTCTAGGAACATTTCTCCACATCTTGTGGAGGACAATCTTTCCTTTCTTAGAACATATCCTGACTTAGTTTTTGTTAATCTTCTGAACAAGTATACTTCACTCTTTCTGGTAATATTTGCCATATCTACATACTTTTCTAGTAATGCTACGGGGCAGTATTTTGTCCGAGTTTTTGCAATAGAAACTTTGTTTCCTTCGCGATAAACATCAGTTTTACTATTAGCAATGAAAATTACTATACAGTCTTTACAAAATGAAATATGCCTCGGTTTTATGTTCGACAGCTCGCTGTAGCGTACGAATCCCGCAAAACCAATTGCGCACATTGCTGCTGTCCGCACATCTTTCAAAGTGCACTTGTCCTCTGCGTATCTATCATCTGTTTAATCATAGCTGCACTCCTGGGTTGCTTTTTTGTTTTGGGCGTTATCCTCCCTCGCTTTGCGCTTTCAACTAGATTTCTGCACACACCATCGTCTAATGGATTCAAGCCTTCTCGGGGACAGAAAGAATGGAGCCATTTCAACGCTGCATGAGCCTTGGTAGTCCAAGAAGCACACTTGCTGTTTTTAACCTCCAACAGGTAGACTGCTGTTATGGCACTTGGTAAAGGGATGCTCATGTTGACTCTTTTACCCTTACACCACTGGAGGAATCTGTTGATTTCTTTCAAGTATGTCGCTGCAGTTGATGTCGATCTAGACTTAATCATTGTTGTTAGTAAGTTGCTGAAGTCAGGCTTTAGGTCAGTTGGTAGATATTTCCAGGAAGAGCTTGAATATATAGCCTGAAACATAAAAACACGCTAGGGTGTGTTAGTAAACATACAACAAAATGACTCGCGTGGCTAGTTAGTCAACAGTGCGCATGTGCACGCCCTTGCAGACTTTTTGGCCGTTCTCTTGCCCGGTTGGTGTAATTAGTTAGACAGTAGATTAAGAATCATCAAAATGCTCGCCTTGAGGTCGCACTTGCGTGACGCGAGCTAAGCTTCGGCTTTTTGGTGCTCACTTCCTAACATCCCACTTCATGACATTTTTGGTCTAAATTGGATTTCGAACTTCGCACTCTCTGGGTTCCTTGATCCTGCCATCTCGGTGCTCTCTACACATTCGCCTGTGCGTTTGCCTGACTAGGAAGCGACTCTTGCTAATTCTAGTCAGAGGTTGCGTTACAATCGCCGGTTTCCTCGCTTACTACTGGCAGACCCGCACGTGCGTTGGTCCACACAACTGGCACTTGCCCATTCTCCTAAAAACACTCTAAAAATAGTACTATGCATGACTTACTCTGATAGTTATCGTGAAGAGAAGTCGCATCGGAAAGCAATAACTTGCCCGTTGTATCTTTCGGAGCCTAGCAGCGAGTTAGTGTTCCTTGCTAATCCAAGTGCCGTTCTTCCTTCGGCGATTGTGTATCCTCTTATGAAACTCTTGTACTTTCGCTCCATTAAAGGCCAAAACGATGCGGACGGCCAATAAGGTGTCACTAGTGTTCCTATCGCGCCTTGCACATATAGGTAGTGTAAAACCTTGGACACGATGCAGACTGGGGGTACTAAAAGACAGTTTTCGTTTTCTAGATTCTGGGCAAAGAAATCGACACCCTCTGCACCTGGATTCCAAAACCTCGAGTAGAACCTTGGGATTTTGGTATTATAATAAGCGGCAAGGCAGTCGACTGTGTGAGGACCCCATAGTTGCTCAACGGATTGAAAGAACCAGTTTGAAAGTTGCCAATCGTCCAGGTCAATTAATTTGCTAATTGCGTCTGCCTGTTGGTTTTCTGTTCGGGGTATCCACTCTATTTCTAGGTTTATGTGTTTAGACGCGCAAAATCTGAAAATCTGGATGGCTAAAGCGTGGAAGTCGGCTTTCATGCTTCCTACTTCTACAATTTTGCCAGCTGCCTGGTTGTCTGTGTACCATTTCACGTGTGAATATTCGAGTAACTTACTAAATGCCTCCAGTGAAAAACTTATAGCCGATAATTCTCTCCACGTGGAGCTTTTTTCTCTATCTTCTTCTTTCCATGATTCGTGGCTAATATGTGTCTTATCTAGAGTAAGCTTGGCCCCACAGCCTGTGGAACTTGCGTCGGAGTAAACGAAACAGTGGTTTTTTTTGACTAAAAACCAATCTCTTGCCTTTAGTGAGTTTTGGTGGCTTTTCCAGAACGAGATTTCGTCTAAACAATAAGTGTCTAATTCTAGGGCTAAATCCCAATGTTCTGCGCAAGCTATCGTGAGGCAACAGTGTCTAGTCATTATACGTGTAACGTTTCCTGCTACTGGACCTATAGAGATAATCTGTCCTGTGAATGCGGCCAAGCGTCTAGCAGTGAGCGTCGAGTCGTGTTTGGTCATGTTATCTATTGTTGCGAGAATTTTGTTGATTCTCGAGCTAGTGATTTCCAATGTACCCTGGGCTGAGTCCCAAACTAAGCCCAGCCATGTTAATCTCTGAGTAGGGTCCCAGCTGGATTTTTCGTCATTTGTTATAAAACCCGCGGCGTTCAAATCGTTTTTGATTTTTACGGCCAAATTACATGCTGATTCGTAAGAGTTCTCTGTGAGCCAACCGTCGTCCAGGAAAAGCGCAATACAAATCCCTTGGTGTCGCCAGTGTTTTACAAGTGGTTTTAATGATTTCGTGAATATGTGGGGAGCTGTAGATAGGCCAAATGGAAGAACTGTAAATACATAGAACTTAGTTTCCTGATTTTCGGATTGCCATGCGAAGCCTAGGTATGTTTGGTCATTTGCTGCAATTTCAATGTGGTGATACCCACTTTTTAAATCAAATGAGAGCATGTACGAATCTTTAGCAAAATAGCTCATTGCCACTTTCCAATCGTCATATTTTATACGTAGTTTTTGGAGTGTTTTGTTAACGTGCCTTAAGTCTAAAATGAGCCTTTTCTTCCCGTTTGATTCCACTGAAACTGAGAGGGGATTGATTACCAGTGGAGGTTCCCGTACTTCGATGACGCGGTCAGATTGGAACAGTTCTTCTATCGCTTCGTGAACAAATTTATGATGGACGAGTGCGGAATTGTTGTTTTTAAGCTGGATAGGTTCAGGGGGCAAGTGTGTGAAAGGCAATCTGTATCCATGTTCTACAACGTCTAAAATGTATCTTGAAGCCCCTATGGTTTTCCAAAACTCTAAGTTATTTTTAAGATTCCCTTTGACTTGGGCAATATTGTGTCCATTACATTCGTATTCAAATGAATCCTCTAATAAATGTACCTGTGATAATAAATCGCGGTCTATCAAATCCTTATTTGCTTGATCCGGGGTGTGCGTAGGTGGAGGTCTTGTAGGTATAGTTGCCATAGGTTGGCTTTGTTGGATATCTGTTGACTTTCCAGCAGTCTTTTGCCCAGTGGCCGATACTCATGCATCTGTAACATCTTGCGGCGTCCATCCTGTCTTCTTTATAGCCTAAAAAAGAGATAATGAGAGCAGTATCTAGGAATTTATTATTTTTTTATTTTTTTAATTTTTTTATTTATTATTATTATTATTATTATTCAATCCGGTCATATTTTAATGGGCTCTTTATGGGTTGTTAATCTTGTCTAATCCTATCTAGTACCCTATAGTCAAAGCCGCTGCCGTCGGGTGGGAAAGTAAACCTCTAGAGTTATTAGGATGCTGGTCCACAAGCGTGAGTGAGGCGTAATTGCGAATTTTCGCTTAAGTAATGAACGAGGACCCCAGGGAATAGCGCACGTGCCGCGGTAAAGAATGCTTATCTAACTCTTCATACCGAAGCAAAATACATTTACGTTCTAATTCACTTCGTTCAAACGAACGTAAAATATTTATCTTCTATATTTCGAAGATATTAAAGTAATAACAACAGACGTAGTTGTATATGGTAGGTTCGCTTGCGGACCATTACTCTGAGAATTCACAAAGTAGTCAGGTTCTGAGTTAGAATACATTTTAAGTACCAGATCGTGAGCAATCGTCTTCTAAGTAATTGTTTATAATCCGTACTAAAATCTCTTAAGTATTGAGAACAAACTTTTCTTACCTCGAAAAAGCCGCTTTTCCGATTCACCAGTGTATCGTGGTCGCTTAGCCAGCCTAGAGCTCTTAGAATGTTCATCCTTCTTTCTTTTCTCGGCGACGGCCTTCCTAGCCTTCTTTAACTTCTTGTCGTCTTCAGAATCCGATGCCAGCTCATCTGACAAATATTCATCAACTACCTTCCATCCATCTCTCGGTTCCTTATCCGCTATCTTGATAAGTTTCTGCCTTCTCTTGATCTTGTCGATGCCTTCTTTAGCAAAGGACTCTATGTTATCCTTATCGTCTGATTCGAAGATTCTGCAGAATAAATCTTCTAACTCCGCGTTGAATTCGAACTGCTTTTGGTTTCCTTTACTCTTCAGTTTAGATGCCTGTTTGTCGACTTTGGCCTTCTCTCGGTATCTTTTATCTTTGTCTTCCAATTTATCTTCCAAATAAGACTTTAGCAATGATAGGACTTCTTCTGGGGAACTTGTCTTGGTCTTAGATGTGCGGGCCGAGGACCTTCTGGATCTCTTAGTGGAAATCTGGGGTTGTCTCTCGAGGTCTTGTTCTTCTTCAGCCATCTTGATAGTAGTAAACCTCTAGAGTTATTAGGATGCTGGTCCACAAGCATGAGTGAGGCGTAATTGCGAATTTTCGCTTAAGTAATGAACGAGGACCCCAGGGAATAGCGCACGTGCCGCGGTAAAGAATGCTTATCTAACTCTTCATACCGAAGCAAAATACATATTCTATAAAATGCCACCAAATTGTCATATCGCTTTTATATTTTGTAGTTTGTCTTCCCTGAGGGAACTTTCGCATTTTATGACGCCATTGCATGACGTCATCATGTGACGTCATAGATACAGCAAAAAGCTATAATTTTTTTCAGCACTGTATATTTGAGAATTTAAAATGCATTATTTTAATCTTGAGACCAAGGTGCATAGAATCGAGCATGGGTTTTAAGAATGGTTTCCAAATAAGCCTTTTAGGATTTTTTGAAAGTCAAAAATGACTCGACTTATGCCAATAACTTTCGTATTTCTCAATTTTTCGCAAATCCCATGCTCGGCTTTGAAGAAGAGGCTGAAAAGAATATAAATATTGAAAAACACTTCGTTCTGATGAAATTCGCCAAAGATTATAGCTTTTTAAAGAAACCGGAAGTAAAGTGTCCCGCGCATGCGCAATAAGAACGAAAATGAGTCCTTTTTGTCAGGTGTGCGTCGCTCTACCGGAAGTTAAATGATTCTCGCCAAAAACGCGCGCGCGTGCGTCTATTCAATTTTGCCGGCCAAAATAAGACCCTATTTTGCATAGCAACTGTTGCACAGCAACGATATATGTCAGTACACCCTTAAATCCTCTTTGGGAATAGGATTCTTTCAGTTCGAGGTGAATATTTGTGTCAGTTCCTTATCCAAGGATTTTAAACAAAGAAACATGTTTACCAATTAAGAGAATTGTATACATTAGGAATCTCACAAAACTAAACAGGTTTTGAATAATATAGCCAACAAAATCTCGCTGTTTTATTTGCAGTGACTCAGAGGGAAGTACTATGGAACAGAAAGATCGTCTGACGAAACTTTGTTTCTTTTCCTTTGGTTTCTGCATCTCCCTTTTGTCATTTACTGTTTCATGGATTGCTACTGAGGACATCCTTGCTGGCACTACATGGTCTACTGCAATCGTATTCGTTGCTTTCTCCATCCCAGAGATCACCAGTAAATTCATATGTCCCTTTATCGTCAGAAGACTACCGTTTTTGTGTGCAATGGTTGCGCAGACCTTGCTGGTGGCTGGCTCTTTACTTGTCATCGTGCTTTTCAACGATGTGACAGTTCGAGTCATCGGAGTAGCTTTCCTTGGCGTTGGTCGCGGTTTTGGTTTGGTAACATGTTATGTGATGCTTGCTTACTACAAAACGTCTGACGACATCGCCAGTGCTTATAAGCTCGGTATAAACATGTCTGCTTTTTTCTCCTCACTTGCTTATACAGGTAAACGTAAAATAACACACTGATTAAAGTGCCAATAAAGCCTAGCCAAATCCTTTTGAATCTAGAAATAAATCATCAGATCAATAAACGTTTTATATAAATATTTCTGAATAGAATTAACTCCTCTCTAAGAGCAGCAAGTGATAACATCTGCGCATGTCTCCAACTTCTATTGTCTTGGACTAATGGATAATTTTGAAAGGATGATTTCTAGCTGTTCGTACTTCTGCACTCGAATCTAATGCTCCAAAAAATTTTGGGGAGACTATATACGACTCTCTTTATGAGAGAGGTAGCCGCCAGGTTAAAACCGTAATTGAGGCACTTCTGTCCAGCGGTTCGCGCATATTCGTCGGTAGTTACTTCACTTATGGTACTTGAAAACTCCTGAGATTTTCTGAGATATTCTCACGTACTCCCATAGACTCCCTTGTACTCCCATAGACTCCTGGGAGTCTATGGAAATACGTGAGAATATATTAGAAAATCTCAGGAGTTTTCAAGTACCATAAGTGAAGTAACTATGAGCGTCATGTTCTCACTTGCTGTTCTCTCTGAGAATTAAGCAATTCAAATCTGAAAATGCAAATTAGATGACGTCAAAGCAGGAATTATTAAATATACAAATTAACTATATACGAATTTAATACTATTTTCCTATTTGCGAAACAATCTCATTGCTAAAGTACAAGGTATGGTAAGTATTTTTGGTACTTAAGGACGGAGCCCTCTAATGTGAAAGTAATTATTTTCTCTAAAATCTATATGGGTGTGAAAGAACCCATTGTAGGCTGTTAGAATCCAAGAAAAAAATTGGGGGTCACCACGCATTTTAATGAGTTATACGTCATCAAATGTTGCGGAAAATGCATTTTTGACGACCCAAAGAAAACAAATTAAAAATCCTCTATACTTCCAATAAGTTTCAAACGTTTTTTTCTCTAAAACACTCTAAGCATAATTCTCTGGTAGGGCAATACCATAAACCCGCGAAAACAAAGAAAATAATGGTTTTTTTTGAATATTTACTTGGTTTTAGGATGTTCTAGTCTATGATTGCTAAATATAATATGTGATATTTTTATCATTCTTCAATTATAAATTTATAAAAAGCTTATATAATTCTAGATTTTTCTTTGGTTTATAATTTACAAAAGGAAAAAAGAGGGGTATCCAGGCGATTTAAGAAGTTATTTACCGATAAACGCACGAAATACGATGAAATTCCTAGCCCTCCATACAGAGTATAGACAGATTTTACAAAGCATTATGGGACATTTCCAAGATGGCGGCCAATAGGCAAATCTAGTCCTTGTGATCAAAACAGTGGTTTTTAAGCGAGTTTTATTCATCAATACTGAATTTAATTCTACTACAGGAACAGTCAAATGTTTTTTCTACAAGCAAGTAAGTTTTATTTATCCAAATATCGCAAAACTGCTTTGTTTTTACGATGTTTTTACTACGAAGGGCCATGCGCAGAACGCAGTGCGCGCTGACAATAGAGGGCACCGTCCTTAACTGAAATGCACCAAGAGACCATAATACTAAGAGAGCGAAACTCAGTATTGATGTCTGTGCGATGTTCTTTGCAGCTAAGGCTATTTTTAGTAATTTCGCCATCGCGCGCGCAAGGCTCTTAAACAGAGAATAGGCGTTATGCACTAACAGGTCACGTGACCCTATCTCCCCTAAATCAAGCAGCACCGTCAAAATGAACTCCAAAAATAGAAAGAGCACCTTTATATCAGTTTAAATACAAAGTTTCAGTTTATAAGATGAGAGAAAAAATGACAGCAAATTTAAGGTGAGATATTTTCTTAAGATTCCTTTGCGAAAACGCGTTGGATGGCACGAGCTTGCCCTGCAGCGTGTTTTTCCAAACGAATCTTAAGAAAATCTTCAATCTTAAATTCACTGTCATTTGTCCTGTATTACATCTTATGAGCTGAAACTTTGCTACTATACTAATATTGAGACGCTCTTTCCTTTTCTGGAGTTCATTTTTACGGTGTTGCTTGATTTAGATAGGGTCATCTGACCTGTTAGTACATATCGCCTATTCAAAGGCCGAAAGCAAACGGTTACGTCCGCGCGCACGTCAAAAATCAAATTCTATTGTTTGAGAGCCTTGCGCGCGCGAAGTTACTAAAAATAGCCTTAGCCGCCACGAACATTGCAAAAACATCAGTACTGAGTTTCGCCAAGAGAGCATAAATAAGAGAGGGAAACTTGTAAATGGGGCGCGCGCCGTGATGATTCCCATCTGTGCTATTTTCACTTTTTTTAGTAACCGGATGCAGTTTAATTTTCGTCTTACCCTACTCCCGTGCGTCGAAAATTTGAACAAGTAGAATTTCGCGATTTAAGCTTCATAAAATCACACAATCGATACCACATTTATTCTAGATTCCACGAAAAAGCCATCTGATGATGTCCAATTAATAACATACATCAAAAAATTATAGAAAGAAACGAGTTTTTCTCATCTAAATGAGCGAAAATGTTTGAATGAACCTAAGCGCGAGCTCGATGACATGTGATGCGTCAGTAGCGCGCGCATTTCCGCTAGAATTTCTTTCAAAAACACAACAAAATTCTCAACGTTTTTACCTTGTTTCCCCAACTAAGCGTTCCTTTGTAATCAGAAAGTACACACTTTTGATGGTAGATAATATGAACAACAGAAGCTTTAAGATAACTTTGATTTTAACGCTGTTTTTGAAAACTCAAATCTGCACTAAACGGTTCTCTGGGTCCGGAAGTGTCAAATTATGATGGGAATCATCACGACGCGCGCCCCATAATTAACAAGTTTTCCTCTCTTATTTATGCTCTCTTGGTTTCACTCTATTAGTATTATGGTCTCTTGAATACACCTGTTTCAGAACTAGAATCAAAATCAAGCAAATTCCTGCTTTGACGTCATTTCATTTGCATTTTCAGATTTGAATTGCTTAATTCTCAGAGAAGTTGATTTTATTCAGAAAAATTTATATCAAACGTTTATTTATATGATGTATTTCTAGATTGAAAAGGATTTGGCTAGGCTTTATTAGCACTTTAAGGCTTGGAGATTACTAGCTAACCGCGTTTGCTTTCAAGAGTCAACTATATTGACTTTGTAACACCCAGTAAAAATCATTTGTCAAGTAAGGCTTTCAAACGATTGCAAGTAACTATTGGCACCAGTACCCCACATATGCAGGAGCGTAACAGAGGTACTTCCAGGGTTACCAGGACCCCCTCTTGTACCGCCAACTTTCCTCTGCAACCCGACAGATAAAACTCAGCTATGTTTTCTTTAGAAAGAAAAGCAAACAAACAAACAAACAAACAAACAAACAAAAAACAACAAGCACAACAACAAGAACAAATAAACAAATAGAGTACATGTAATCTGGTCTCTCAAGCAGAGTTTCTGATAGTAAGTGCTTTTTTCAGTTTTGTTTATCCTCAGCAAAACGTAAGTAGGGATTTGGCAAGATTTTTACAAGACATATGGCATCGCCAGCATTCTTTATTTACAACAGATTTTACCATTTTGCAAATCATTAACTCTTTAGTTTAAGAACTAACTTACTCGTGGATTAGAATCAAAATAGAGACCAGCACCAGGTGGTGTTGAACACTGAGCGTAAAGCATGCTGGGCAAAAAGTTAGCCAATCAAATGCTTAGATTTAGCGAGAGCACTGAAGGGTAACACTGAATCTAACACAGAAAAAAAGACAAGTACGTACTTCTTCCACTGACGAATTCTCCAAGTTGATCAGGATGTTTTGTTATAATTAGTTAATATAAATATGCTATTCATTGTAAAGGGGTCGTGAACTGTCATACGATAAAATTACAAATTATCATCTCTCAAAAAGTGCTTGTAAGTCAACCTGAGCTAAATATCTTATTTGTTTTTAATGGAAAGGTAAAGACTTTATCTATTTTCTTCACATTTCGTTTGTGTAATGTATAACAACTATATTTTATGAATCCATCGCGGCAAATAACGTCCACGCTTTCGGTTTAGAGATATGACGCTTTTAATATGGGTATTTTCGTAAATTAGAAATCGAATTTATGGGAAATTGGCGTTCTTATTGCCAAAAGAGAAAATTCGATTTTCTCTTTTGCGAAAATGGACATGTTCCTGACCCATTTTTATGTAGATTAAATAAAGTCATTATTACAAAATATAGCTGTTTTATATTACACAAACGAAATATGAAGAAAATAGATAAAATCTTTATCTTTCGATTTTCTCTTCTACAACGCTTCACGTTGAAAATTGGATGACTTGTATGTGTTCATTGAAGTACTAAAGTTAATTCATGTGTGCACCGAAAAATATTATTGTGAACAGAAAAGTTAATGCTTACGCGGTTGTGTTTGGCGGTGATTTCATGCATGTCTTCAAGACACAAGACTACCCTTTGATGAAGCCAATATTAAGAGCGTTGAGTCATTACGTCATCAACATATGTTGAGTTTTAACACGCACACTAACTTAATTTGCAGTTTTGTCAAAAAAAGCTTGAATTGGGCTTCCTGTGCTTCTTGCTCAAAATACCAAAAAAGCGGCCTTACGGCCGCACCCACCGGATGGTCAACTGCAAACAAACTGATTTGAAATACCTTTAACCTAATCTTTCAAACTGGATTTCACTTGCTGGCCCACGCCTTTCATTTTTGCACAATTTAAATGCACAACGCGTTTTTAAAGATTTCATTTCTAGTACACAGAGCGTCGCCAAAACGAAAACTGTAAAGTTAAAAATTTCTTCCAAAACCAACTCTTTTCTAAATCTACAAAATATATCATAAATGTTTTTCGGCTCAATTACTAATATTAAACATCAGGAAGCCTTGATAAGCGCTATCCATAGGATAAATCCTTATCCAGCAGATATAATTTATAGCGGAGCTCCCGCGCGGGCCGAAGGCCCGCGCGAGCGGAGCACCATACCTAAGAAAAAATGGTAACCCATCGAGTTGATTTTTCATGGCTTGAGTATACGTCACTTCCGTCGCGTCCGTCCGTGCCCATCGCGATGCTGATTGGCTGATTGATTTTTGGCGCCAACTTGACGCGCGCTGACACTTTGAAAACTGAAAATTTACAAGTTTCCTTGCAGTTTTAACTTGCAAAACTTAAAAATATTATTCTCGAAACCTCGTAAAAATTTAGCGATTTTCATGATCATTAATCTGTGCCAATCTTGACAGGTTAAAGCGAAAAAAAACGTACGTTTGAATTTTTTTTCGGGCCCGGTGTCGTTTCAAAAGCTGCTCGAAAGACGAAGGACACAGAGAACATTTTCAAAGTTGGACGACTTTTTAGTTGGATTCGTAGCTTTATAAAACTTCTCATAATGAATGAGTCGTTGAGGATCGTGTATTCTTCGTTTCGTGAAGATGCTCTCAGTAAAGCTGCTTAAAAATCTAGCCAAAGTTGGAAATCAATAATCGTCTGCATTGAGCGTGAAACAAGGACTATGCTTCTATAAAAGACAACAAGGAAAGCACTTCAAGGTAAAGACCCTGGCCAGAAAATGATGTCAAAAAGTCTCTTGTACCTATATTTCATATTTTATCATTTTAATTTGGAATTGATGACTTAAAAAAAACTTTTATGCACGTTGAACTATGGCCAAGTTTAAACAAACACTCGATCAAGTAAGCACGAAATGTACAACGACATTTTGTTTTACGGTGAACTTTTTGCACTAGAACTTTCTAATAATAATAAAATTAGTAAAAAAAATGATTTTGAACTTATTTCTACCCCACTAATGTGTAAATGCAGCTCAAGTTTGGGTCTGGAATTTAATGAAAAAATTGACAGGAAAAAAAGAAGGAATTTTGCATGCAAACTAGAGTTGTTTTATCATTACTTAAACTTAAATGCAGACTGAAAAGACTGAAATGCTTAATTCCTTGTTTTCTTGTTATGTCAAGTAGCTTGTGTTTTTATAATCACTTTAAATTGTATTATCAGTGTAATCTGGAAGAGACAAGTGGGAGACAAGTATTCACCTAGCTAGCTAGTGTGTCATTCTATTCTATACATTAAATATCATGCAAAACAAAACAACAACAACAACAACCACAAAAAAAACAAGATGTCACAAATATAGTGAAGACAGACAAATTAAGATATGTTGTTCTGTAATATTCAGGATGTTGAAAAGGTTTAATTACTTGTATCAATTTAAAAAAAGTTTTGGAGATTTTGCTTTCTATTTCTGAAAATTATGAACCACTACAAAGTCAATTGTAAAATCTGACAGTGAATCTGAATATTAAAATTTACTGTAATAAAGGTCACTGAGCTTACAAGCCAATACAATATACAAACCAAAACCAAAACTTATTTTAAAAATGCTTTTTAAAATAATATTCATTTCAACTTATTCAATTACCACAGGAAGCCCAATTCATTTGAATCAAGAACATAAAAATATTAAAATTGAAATGGGAGATCTGTTATTAGGTAGTAGTTGTTTCGAGTTGTGTTACCATCTCATCTTATTAAAAGTCATGATTAGTGTAACCTGGAAGAGAGAATTTTTGTTTCATGAAAAGACAACTATCTGTGTCATTCTATTCTACATAGTACTAAAACAAGATGCCACAATATAATACTGTCAAGACAGAAAAATCTAATTATAATGTTCTGTAATGTTTAATTGCTTAATTGAAGGATGTTGAAATCAGGTCCAGTATTTATGTGAATGAAATCGGTTTAAGGGATTTTTGGATTTTATTTCTGAGAATTATGAAGCACTACTGCAAATACAATTACTGAAAATCTGACTGAATCTGAATAAAAATATCACTGTGGTGACTGAGCTTGCAAGCCTTATAATTCTCAGGAGACTGAAGGGCAAGAGGTTTTTCCAATCCTAAAGCAAATGCTATAAAGCTTGATCTATAATCTTTATTTGTCAACTTTTACAACAAAATGCAATCTTTGTTTGCCTAATACCACAGGAAGCCCGATCAATTTGAATCAAAAACTTCAAAAACAAAGTATTAAAAATTATTATTATTGATTTCATTAAATGGGAGCTCCGCTATTAGGTAGTACCTAATTTTTATATTAGCTCTTATCTGGTGGATAATTTATATCCAGACTTCGTACAACCGGCTCGAGGAAACTAAAATTAAGTACCTGGAAAAAAAAATCAGATTTGCATTCCAAAACATTTTGCATTTTTGCAAGATTTGCATTTCTCTCTCTAAAGTGGTCTAGCAATTAGATAGCCCGAGTGAAAACAAACATAGGAAATTTTCAAAACAAAACAAAGCAAAAACAAACAAACAAAAACAAAAACAAAACAAAAATAAATTGAAAATAAATAAAAAACATACGCACACATGATGCAACCATATTGTAGAGGGTGTCTTACAAGACTCCCAGTTTCTAACTAAAATAGCCATTCAATTGTTACAAAGCGCGGAATTATTATGCCAATTTACTCAAGTACCAAATATTCTTTAACTCTTTACAATGACTTTCAGGGTTAACCACATGGTTTTGTGTTTCACCACGAATGACAGTGGCTATCATGATACCGCTTTGCTTGTTGCCTCTTCTTGTCTACGCTTTACTCGACAAAGAGCCGCTAAGAGATCGTCAACCAGTTCACTGCCTGCATCAAAGTATCAAATACACTGCTTTAACAGATCAAACAGAAAAGTCTCAAACGGTTGTCACATTGTTGAGTGTCTTCAAAGTTTTACCTTATGGTATATACGTCTTCATTGGGAACTTCTCTCTACAGCTTTCCATGTTAGCGATCCTCTCAACTCTCACATTCCACAACTCTCCATTCCCTCCTCGTGATCACTACCAGTATTACCGATTACTAAGTGACTTAGGGTATCTACTGGGAGGTGTTGAGCTTGTGGTCGTATCCTGCTTATGCAGTCAGTGGGTCGAATTGTTCAAAATTCGAAAACTGTGGATTCCTGTTTCCTTGAATGTTTGCTGTACGTTCTTATTCGTGTTTGCATCGTGGTATCGGTTTCTTCCCAACGTCTACATTGTTTTTGGACTGGTTTTGTTTGTTGGATTACTTCAAGGTACTACTGGTGTTAATTGTATTGGTCGTACTGCCACTCTTTTCACAAAGCCAGAAAATAAAGTTGTAGCCATGATGGCTGTTGAAATTGGATTCTCAAGTGGCCGAATTGCAGCAGCCTTTTTAGGTCTTTTTGTTGAGAGATATCTTAGAGATCATTGTACAAATCGCTTATTACTAGGAGTGTACTGCTTAGCACGACACACTGAACTTAGCCAGTGGAGTACAAGCAAGCACTGTAAGCTATAGAAACGGTACGCAACATGACATTTCATAAAGCGTTGTCTAATGACATATTATAATGGTGTAAGTCAATAGCGATCACTGAAACGTTGTAATAATTGTCCATTCTATTAGACTTTGCTACTACTTTGTCCTTTTGTCATAATTTGCAAAAAACATATGCGCCACAAAAATAGATTAGTAGCTTGTCTGTTGGCTAGATAGATAGATAGACAGACTTTATTTTAAGAGGGTAGTACATAATAGTGCGTATTATAGCACTAACAAACCTGTAGCCCTCAAATACTAGGCTGATATGTTATGATACCTTTAAGGACGTTGGCGGGGAACTGCAAATATATGAAAAATCGCTGCAATTTAGCATGTTGATAAATCATCATGAAACTCAATCAACTTGCACCAACTTGCATCGACTTGCGTCTACTTTCATTGACTTGCGAGCAGTTTGAGCGTACTCAAATTTGATCGCAAGTTGATGCAAGTTTTGGCTCGTTTGAACAGTCGCACCACGCTTAACTTCACAAGTTGTTTGTCCTATTTTTTTGTCCGAATTTCTGCACATTTTCTCTCCTACAAATAAAACAAATCTGATTTTCTCGCTGTCCTTCAGCTAGCTGTTTTTTTCTTTAAAGTTTCTGAGAATTTTCCATCGACTTGCGTTGAGAGGTGTTCAAACGAGGACGCAATTAAACTTGCATCGACTTGCGTTCTCGTTTGAACGGGGCCTTAGGCACCCCTTGTACTCTGAAAATAATAACCACGAACCTCAAATGACAACGAAACGGTGACTTTATGTCTGCCTAGCTAGTAAAAGTACTCATCGCCCACCAGACAAGCCATTAAAGAGCAATGTTTATTTATAAAGTAATGTTAATGTTTATAAAACACTGAAAATGCCCGATATTCTCGAACGCGCTTTAATGCCAGAGTTCTGACGTAGTAAAATTCGTTACGTACAGCTATATAAGCAAATCAATCCATGATATGAATAGGGAAGCAACAAGTTACTTAGGTCGTATTAACCGAGCTTGGTCGGTCTGTACGGGAGAATCGTGATCAAGATCGGAATGTGCTCGGTCTGTACTAGTCCAGACTCGCTCCGCTTCGGTAAGGCAGAGTCAAGATTCTCCCGTACAGACCGACCAAGCTCGGTTAATACAAATTTACGATGAAACAAGAGCACGAGTGTTTCAAATGGCTTCTCTGAGCAGATGGCAAATTGTCTGCACATGTGTTTCTAAAAACTGAATTTGAGCTTGAAGGCTTCCTGTGGAAATGTAAACGTAATGGCTATCAGTTTCGTTGGACTACTGTTTTTATATATTTGTGTAATTTCTATGTATTTTGCTTCCTCCACAGCTTGCAATTGTGTAGTTTAAGGTACAAAGTTCCTGAATCATCCAAGGATATTAGGCTCTATGCTAAAATTCTGCCCATTTGATTGGGGGTTTCGCATGCTAAACAAAACTTGTCTGCGCATGTCTGCACATGTCTGTGTTTTGGACTTGAAATATAATTGCATATAAAATGCAAGAAATTTTAAGGTGATGTTACAAGGTTCGATTGGCAACGATTTTCCGCGCAACACTTGGCCATGTTGATAGTATTGATACGTAGTATGTATGTAACAAAGTAGACACTGTGCTTGGGTTTATTTCAGGCATGAAAAATCATGAAAATTTTAAATTCACAATACATTTTGTTCTTGGTATGCACTATGTAATACGCAGTATGCAACAAATGAAAGCACAACCTTTTTTGAGATCTGAGGTATACAGGAACTTCACTTACATGATGCCTTAAGGTGATGTTACACGGGTCGATTGGCAACAACGAGTTTCCGCGTAACACTTGGTCAGGTTGATAATATTGCGCTAAAAGTTTTTACAATTTATATCAAATATTTGCAACTTGTTCACTAAGCAAAAATATTACTAAAAATAGTTGCGTTTTGTATTTTCCACGGCATAAACTCTACGGGCAACATTTGTTGCGCGGAAAATCGTTGTTGCCAATCGACCCGTGTAACATCGCCTTTATGTTGACACGGAGCATTTGGCTGGCTATCTCGTTCTTCAAAATTATGTTCAATTACCGAAATACTGAGACAACTGAGAAATGAGCAGTCTACCTACCGCTAGTGCGCTGTTGATAATTATTTTACATGTTATAAAACCTTACAACAGTTGTAAGCAAGTTGTAGAGTTTTTGCATGCGAGAACTATAGAGGCTTTGCACCATCACGAGACGGCAGCCATGACAGGAGGTAAGAACAAAGGAGTCTGGACTAATCTTGTTTACATGAGACCTTTTTGCCGTAACACTACATATCAAACAATTGTTGCCTTTCGCGGGCTCCCTGTGTATTTACCATTGGGTTTCCTGTTTATTCAAAAGCGAGGTTTCTAAGTAATTTTCAAGATGGTGGACAATGTGATGTGTTTCGTAGCTACAATTTCTGCAAGTTTTGGTCAAATTTTCGACTGTTTTGCCGAAAAATCAGCAAAAATGGATCAACGCGACTTCCAAATAAGGTAATGCCTGCCCAAATATGGAATGGAATTGACTGCCGAGCGAATGACAACTTTTTATTGACAATTGTTTGATATGTTTTGATCTTGAAACAAAGAACTGCATCGTAGAATGTGCGGAATGTGAACAGAACTTATTTTGTTTGAAATAGAACTTCCCTTTGTCTTCCAATTAAGAACGCATAAAAATAAGGCTCCGAGCAACAGAACTTGGAGCCACATTAATGTTTTCTTGATTCGAAGACAAAGGGAAGTTTATTTCAAACAAAAGAAGTTAACATTCCGCACTTTCTACGATGCAGTTCTTTGTTTCAAGATGCACGACGTTGGAAAATAGTGTTACGGCAAAAAGGTCTATGAGAAAGAGTTCAGTTCCCAAGGGGGAAAAGACTATTGTTGTGCCTCCTGTCATGGCTGCCATCACGTGATGGTGCAAAGCCTCTACATGAACAAACGGATGGAGTCGCGATGGGTTCCCCCTTTGACCCATTGCTGGCAGCAACAAAAACAATGAAGGCAAAAGCGAAAGATCAAGACTGGACTATTCATAGATCACAACAAAAGCATCTACAGCGGGGGACAAAAGGTTTCGAACACTTCCCTGTGTAATGACCCCCTTTCCCCCTATCCAATGTTGGCTGGTTTGCCGTGGCGCTGGACTTCCAGAAGGTAACCAACATTGATTTGGGGGAGCGGGGGTGTTCGAACTATTTTTGGCCGCCGCTGTAGGTTGTGGTTGGTTGTGGACTCAGTTCAGTCGGCAACGAAATTTATATATTTATAAATATCAACTTTAAATGTATAATTAACTTTTATCATCAATTTGAGGCACTTTTTCTTGGGAATCACAATTTGTATCGGTCGAGTAATTTGATTGACGCCGTCTGAATGCAAGTTTCCAAACGAGACTCCGAGCTTCACAGGTCGCACTTCAATGATAACGCACAGGGAGCCCGGCTTTTAAGAATCGTAAATGAATAAATGAATCAATTTTGATTGATTAAAAGTACTTTGGATCACATCACTCAACTTGGTCATTTGACCATGAAAAAACTTGGCGCTAAAATATTCGTGCGACAGAATGCACTATAAAAAGTGGGACGATATGAATATCGGCAATGTATAGTGTGTTTGTATGATTATGACAGTTTTCATCTAATTCTGAGCTGCGAAAACTAAGGTAAATTAAGTTTAGTACATATTTGTAGTTCGTAGAGCGGTAATAATCACTTTCTTGGACGTGTTTTCCATCCATGGGGTAATTCATTAGTAATAATGAGACAGATGTTGATGTAAGTTCGATATTTAAGCATTATCAAACGAATTGCTTTCGAGCTACGTTCAGAAAGTGGTTTTCGGCCATAGGTACTGATCTGTATTGCTAGATAGTTTCCTAATGATATAGTTGGGATCGTTTACTCCTCGAAGCTATTGTAGCTATATCATGTGGAACGTTTGTAGTTCGGTTTAGCATATAAATGGTCACTGAAGATCAACATTGAACTTGTAAAAGGTTTCCCTCTGTGTCCACATAGTCAGGTAAGAAGAATCTCTTCCAACTACCAAAATACAACTTAGCGTCCTTAGCCAAATATCCTGAATACTTTAAAATCAACACGAAGACTGTTCTCAAGTTTATTTCATTATTTTTGAATGATTAAATACAAAATTGCAGTGAACTCACTTGTTCATCCAAGCCGAACGTAGCGGTTCAAGAACGGATTCTCATCACTGAGACATATTGACATATACACTATGAATAGAATTCATAACAGAAAAGGAAACATATTTTCACCAATAAAACTGCCCATTCCATTTCACAAGTTAAACATGCATGTACTTAGCAGTGGTATAAAACTTTATGCAGATTAACTCATTTCATGAACGAAATGCATCACAGATAAGGAAGTTTTAATTATTCATTATTCTTCATTGGAGTCAGTACACACACATAATTACTTTAAATTCTAAACGTATATAATTATATATCTATATACTGTATATATGTGTATCATTTGGGAAAAAGTAGTTTTTGAATTATCATCATAACCCTCTTCAAACCGTTGCTGCTCCGCGATGCAGCGTTTGCGCGTAAACATTTTTGTTTTCATTTTTTTGCACCGACATTGACGTAAAATCGGTTCGAATGATTTTCTTTTTGCTCTGTCAAAACATTGCTATAGGGACCAAAAAAGCCCGTCAAGGAAGTTTCAAAGAAATTGCACGTAGGAATAAGATTTGGCAGAGGAATTTGTAAAAAAATGTCGTTTGAATATCGACTGCTGGCTAATGCGGCTTTACAATTTCGAAAACACCGCCAAAATCTAGAATAATTCAGGAATTAGTTTAAGGACGATAGAATTGGTGCATTATTGACATGAAGGATTAAGGGATTTAGTTTGTTCGTCACGATGGAATTTGGTCACGCGCGCTGTCTTTTTGAAGGAAGGGCAAGGTAATTGCAAAAGAGGTTTATTTACGGAAACAAGCTTTATAACTAATATTAAAAACATTTTTGACAAACTCGACAAGCACTTCAAATGAATTTACAAATGCTGGAAGAAATGGAAGAAAAGAACATTCTTAGCCAAAAAATCCTTTATAATCCCGCTATTGGTACAGAGAACAACAGAGCAGAACCAAAATATGCGATCGCTTGCCGTTTGACTCGAGATACAATTTATTGAAACGGAATAAAGCAGCTTGAGTTCATTCTAGAATCCTTCCCCTCCCCCCCGAAGGCTAAAATACATGACACGGTATGACTGATCACATACAAAATCATTCAAAAACTACAATAGGTCATATTTATTCCCATCGTGAATTCAAATCACAGACAAGAAAGTAAAACTTAATGTTGAAGGTAGTTGAACATTTCGTCGATCAAAGCCCTCTGGTAATAGGTCGAAATATTGACCAGATGTAATTTTAGAGGTCATAATCTGTGTGCCAATTTTGCACTTTTCTTTGTAAATTTTCCTCTCATTATCGAGTTACTTGCCTCATTATCGAGGCGTCTTTCGCATATTTATTATGTTTGTTGGCAAAATTAAAATGAAATATAATACAATTATTTTGAGAACAAAATACAGGTACGTAAACTATTAAAAAATAGAGATTACTTCATAGAAAGTGCTGCGTACAGGTTTTTATTTTATACATATCGAGATTTACTCACAGAAAAGCCATTCAATAAATTTTCGTTTGTTTTACCAATCTCCGCCAATCAGAATGCACGTATCGTTTTTTTGTTTCATAGATATTGAGATTTACGCACTAAAATTTCATTTAGTAAATTTTCATTTGTGCGCTAGTAGCAGCCAATCAGAAACGTGAACGATGTATTTTCACTAGTGAAAAACGTCGTTCACGTCTCTGATTGGACGAACCATTTTTTTCCTAGTGAAAAGATATAGTTCGTCCAATCGGAAACGCGAACGACGAATACTCACTGTAAACAAATTTTTTGGCGCCTTTGGAATGTCTTGCTAAAAGCGAAAATGGCTGCAGAGTCAGAAAGCTCAAGGTTTGTGTTGTTCGACGGTTCAGTGGAGTCATTTATTCAGAAACAAGAAAATCCAAATACTGTGAAAAAGCTAGACAACAAGAGATGTCTCTTTGTAGACAGACGTTCTTAAAATCAAAGGTGAAACATGAAGCAAGCCGACATTGTGAGCTTTTGAGTGAGTTCATTGTGTGTGTGTGCGAACCAAGGAAGGACAAGAGTACGAACCATCGTCGCTACGAGGAATGTTGTCCAGTTTCGAAAGACATCTTAAATCAAAGTCTTATCCAAACAGCATTATTAATGATCTTGTGTTTTGATTTTCAAAATCTCAGTATATATGGTATAAATAAATTACACAGTGGAAAATGCTTGTACGATTTTTATGCACTCGTTGATGCGTATCAGAAAACTCACTCGCTCGCTTGCGCTCACTACTCGTTCATTTTCTGATACTTCTCAACTCGTGCATAAAAAATGTTTAAGTTGGTAATTAAAATAAAAATATAAAATTGTACATTTGTTACTTTTATGTCCACTTAAGAAAATAAAATCGTCGTACTTTTCCTTTGTCAAATTTTCTGCTATCGACGTCAACTATTTTCAAATTGGACAAGCATGTAGTGCGGTTACTAAGCATGTAGTCCTGTCTGGTGCAGATTTCGTATGAGTTTGAAAAGGACCGCGCCATGCCGTGACCGTGTCAGTGCTAGGCCGTGTTTCCTATCAAAACACTCGAAAATTCTGGCGTTACCGCGCCGCGACCGTGCCGCGGCCTTTTCACACTCATACGAAATCTGCACTATTTTGGGAAGCATAAAGTGCGAAGACACATCAGTGTATGATTCACTGGGATTTTAACAAAACCCAAATTTCACAAAAAAGAAGAAAAATATCACTACAAAATAATAACAATGGGTCTTAATTTCTATTGATGCCTCAGTTTCATTTTACAAAATTGTTTTTGAGAATTTCCTGTTGAGTACAAGACAGCTCAAACAACAAAGCAAGGCGCAAAACTGAAAAAGTCGATCGCAAAAAGTGCAGAAGGCATTTTGGGGTAGAGGTTGGTAACATAACTATTCTAAACTAATTTTTCATGCTGAATCCGAATGTGACTGTTACCAACGGACGTATTCTGCAATCTTATACGTGTAAATGACGTATTTTGTGAATTGCTGCACTCATTTCATACTAACGGCTTTTTCGTGTAATTCCAAAAGTTCCTAAACTTAAAAACAATTACCATGGCTGGAAAGAGCATATCAAAATCAGTAAAACTGTGAAGTTTGAAGGATATCAGTTGAAAAATCAAGGAGATACGAATTTTCAAAAAACGAAATTTGTTTGTATCTCTTGCATAACTGTAAGTGTTTTCATACAAAATTTCGTTTTTCGACGTTATTTGGCTTTGTTGTGTATTTGAGTCAGTGAAATTGAGCCGGATTTCTTGACATTTATAAAGCTTACGTGTTGATCTCGATTATTTCTTATCGGATTCAGTCATTACAAGATTTTTAAAACCACTTCAGAGTGTCAGGGTTATTTATATTTTTCTGCCTAATGATTATTTTTTTGTCTCTCGACAAGCCTAAGTAATCAACCAAAATCGAATTATAGTTCATTTACTCATAGAGATTACGATAAATTAGATTAATGGACCTCCAAAACATACTGTTATATTACCCTAATTTTTTGTTCCAGATTTTCTTGTTACCAAGACATTCCTAATGTAAAAATAATACCAATGCTATGACAATTATGAATAAACAATTCGTGTTTGCGAATAATAAAGGGTTATTAACCGAGCGCGAGGTCTGTATTGGAAAATATCAGACCGAGGTCTTGACAGTACGGACCTAGTGCAGCAAGGTCTTGACAGTATGGACCAAGCGCAGCGAGGTCTGAGGTCTGATATTTTCCCATACAGAACAAGCAAACGAGGTTAATAACTTATTTATTATATGCCTTTGAGAATTAACAATTGCCAAACGCAAACATTTCTTTTCATCCGGGACAGCGGTCCTGATATGGCAAAATACAGACCATGCGTTAGCCAATCAGAATTCAGGAAATTATCTAGCCATATATATAATAAAACAGTATATTTATTACTGTCTGTACATCAGCGGAGTGATTTTATTTAATCTGTAAAAAATTGTACACATACTAGATATAAGTAGACTTTAAACCTATTGTTTATTTATTTATTTATTTTTTCAAAAAGTCAAATGCCAGGGGGTTCTCCCGGGGGGCATGGGCGATATCAGAATGGACTGATACATTAGATAACAGGTTGGGACTTGATTAAATACTAAGACCAGTTATCCATATGTACTGAGAGTGATCATATATTAATGCAAACCAGACCATAACTCTAAATATCTATGATAGTAGACATGATGATGATTGTGTATACTATATGTTTTGACTACCAATACCACATGTCCTTATAGAGGGCTTTTATTAGAAAAGTTTCATACCGGGCCTTGAAAAAGCGTTGCCGACACCCGCAAAAGCCAAAACTTCAAGGTTGAAAAAATCCCGTAAAATCAACTGTTCTCAGAAAAAAACTGCTAAAGTGCATCATAAACGTTTTTCTCGACTCAATTACTAACACTGAAAATGTGGGAAAATGTAAGGAAGTACCTGAGAAAAACAAGTTTGCAGTCCAAAACAATCCGCTATTTTTCTCTCAAGATTTGGTTTGTTTCTCATGCAGTTGTTCTGATAAAATGCTGCACGCTGATTGGTTGCAGTGAAATATATTTCTTTTTGTTTTCTTGAATTTCATTGGCTGAGACAAAACTATCCAATTACTGAGAAATTGGATAGTTTGAAATTTTCTTAAGAAAAGCACATACGAAAACTATCCAAATTAAATCCAAAATTGGACAGTTTCAGAAACTGATTAAAGAAAAGATAGGGGTCGCCTCTATGTGATCAATGAATACTTCTATAATAAATGCTTAAATCGGATTTTTAACCAATCAGATTACAGAAAACATCCCTGTTTTCAAAATAAGTACGATTAAATCTAAGTAGTTTAGTTGACCGATAGTTCACCAAAATGTCCTCCAGATGGACCTTATTTCGCTTTCTCCAATGTTTTTCCATTAAATCCTCTTTGGGAATAGGATTCTTTCAGTTCGAGGTGAATATTTGTGTCAGTTCCATATTCAAGGATTTCAAACAAAGAAACATGTTTACCAAGAGAATTGTATACATATCTCACAAGACTAAACAAGTTTTGAATAATATAGCCAACAAAATCTTGCTTGTTTATTTGCAGTGACTCAGAGGGAAGTACTATGGAACAGAAAGATCGTCTGACAAAACTTTGTTTCTTTTCCTTTGGTTTCTGGATCTCCCTTTTGTCAATTACTGTTTCATGGGTTGCTACTGAGGACATCCTTGCTGGCACTACATGGTCTACTACAATCGTATTCGTTGCTTTCTCCATCCCAGATATCACCAGTAAATTCATATGTCCCTTTATCGTCAGAAGACTACCGTTTTTGTGTGCAATGGTTGCGCAGACCTTGCTGGTGGCTGGCTCTTTACTTGTCATCGTGCTTTTCAACGATGTGACAGTTCGAGTCATCGGAGTAGCTTTCCTTGGCGTTGGTCACGGTTTTGGTTTGGTAACATGTTATGCGATGCTTGCTTACTACAAAACGTCTGACGACATCGCCAGTGCTTATAAGCTCGGTATAAACATGTCTGCTTTTTTCTCCTCACTTGCTTATACAGGTAAATGTAAAATAATACACTAATTAAATAAAGCCTAGCCAAATTCATCAGATCAATAAACGCTTTATATAAATATTTCTGAATAGAATCAACTCCTCTCTAAGAGCAGCAAGTGATAACATCTGCGCATGTCTCCAACTTCTATTGTCTTCGACAAATGGATAATTTTGAAAGGATAATTTCCAGCTGTTCGTACTTCTGCACTCGAATCTAATGCTCCGAAAAACTTTGGGGAGACTATATACGACTCTCTTTTTGAGAGAGGTAGCTGCCAGGTTAAAACCGTAATTGAGGCACTTCTGTCCAGCGGTTCGCGCATATTCGTCATGTTATCACTTGCTGTTCTCTCTGAGAATTAAAGCAATTCAAATCTGAAAATGCAAATGAGATGACGTCAAAGCAGAAATTATTAAATATACAAATAAACTAGATACGAATTTAATACTATTTTCCTATTTGCAAAACAATCTCATTGCTAAAGTACAAGGTATGGTAAGTATTTTTGTTACTTAACTGAAATGCATCAAGAGACCATAATACTAAGAGAGCGAAACTCAGTATTGATGTCTGTGCGATGTTCGTGGTGGCTAAGGCTATTTTTAGTAATTTCGCCATCGCGCGCGCAAGGCTCTTAAACAAAGAATAGGCGTTATGCACTAACAGGTCACGTGACCCTATCTCCCCTAAATCAAGCAGCACCGTCAAAATGAACTCCAAAAATAGAAAGAGCACCTTTATATTAGTTTAAATACAAAGTTTCAGTTTATAAGATGAGAGAAAAAATGACAGCAAATTTAAGGTGAGATATTTTCTTAAGATTCCTTTGCGAAAACGCGTTGGATGGCACGAGCTTGCCCTGCAGCGTGTTTTTCCAAACGAATCTTAAGAAAATCTTCAATCTTAAATTCACTGTCATTTGTCCTGTATTACATCTTATGAGCTGAAACTTTGCTACTATACTAATATTGAGACGCTCTTTCCTTTTCTGGAGTTCATTTTTACGGTGTTGCTTGATTTATGGGAGATAGGGTCACATAACCTGTTAGTACATATCGCCTATTCAAAGGCCGAAAGCAAATAGTTACGTCCGCGCGCACGTCAAAAATCAAATTCTATTGTTTGAGAGCCTTGCGCGCGCGATGGCGAAATTACTAAAAATAGCCTTAGCCGCCACGAACATTGCAAAAACATCAGTACTGAGTTTCGCCAAGAGAGCATAGATAAGAGAGGGAAAGTTGTAAATGGGGCTAAATTGACCTTACCACGAAAAAGCTGATTATCGCTAGGTTTAACCTTTTTGGAGAATGTCGCGCCGTGTTGTTTACTCTCTTTCCTTTTCTTTTCAACTGCATTTGCAGTTTTGTCAAAAAAGCTTGAATTGGGCTTCCTGTGCTTCTTGCTCAAAATACCAAAAAAGCGGCCTTACGGCCACACCCACCGGATGGTCAACTGCAAACAACCTGATTTGAAATACCCTTAACCTAATCTTTCAAACTGGATTTCACTTGCAGGCCCATGCACTATAAGCACTTTCATTTCTGCACAATTTCCATTCACAACGCGTTTTTAAAGATTCGATCATTTCTAGTACAAAGGACGTCGCCAAAACGAAAATCTATCTACTGCAAAGTTAAAAATTTCTTCCAAAACCAACTTTCTTCTAAAACTACAATAATATATCATAAATGTTTTTCGGCTCAATTACTAATATTAAACATCAGGAACCGGTTGTACGAAGCCTGGATATATAAGCGTCATCCATAGGATAAATCCTTATCCAGCAGATATAATTTATAGCTCTTATCCGGTGGATAATTTATATCCAGAGTAGTATACAAATGGCGGTTCTACATCAGGTGCAGGAGGTGCAAGGTGGTGCAGCACGGCGGGTGGGTCACGCAACGGAAGAGGTGGGTCACGCAACGGTGGATGACACATCACCGCTATGTTTCCAATACAGTCATCTTATACATTCTTAAATTACTTGAGCACCGGCGCTTCTATAAGACAAAAGAAATTCTTGAAATACTCAACGGTTTATAAAAGATACCTCACAACCCAAAACCTTTCAAATGATCATTAGCATTGTACTACTCGTCTACTGTTGGTTACGCGATTATTACGAAGGACCTCTTTGGACTATTTACGAAAGGATTAAGTTTGAAGATGCAAAACACCTCTCTGGAAGGAAACAAGGTGGTCATGACCGTGACTGACGAAGTAGAAGCAGTCGGACGGGTTAAAGTTCGTTTGGTACTTTCATTCCTATACGGAGAACTTTGTATGAGAAAAGTGTATGAAAGATTTCAATGTGAAGGATGTACAGAAAACTGGCCCAGCCAAAAAGATCACGAATGTTGCTTACGAAGTGAGGGAGAAATCTTCGAGAGTTTCTACGACAGTGTAAAAACTGAGATCAATCTTAACATGTTTCACAACCTTTGTGAGCAGTTTACCAAACTCGCTGGCATCCCCATGACAACAGCATGGGATGCATTCATCAGCAGTCTACCAAGGATGTCTGCTCGTTCAGTGTTCTTCTTCTGGAAAGACTTGAAGCATACGTGCAATTACAAAGAAGAAATCATTGTAGACTTTGTAGACATGATGTGTAATGTACTGAACGGTAAAGCATGGGACTCCAAACCTTATCTGATATTCAAATCGATTATGATGGATGAATAAAACAGACGTTGTTGTACACATTGAGTTAGTCTTGTGTTTGATTTCAAGGGGTAAAGTCATGGGTTGTGGGTGTTTGAGAACCCTTCCTAATCTAAAATTTGAAAACATCTTTCGAAAAATCCGCTGTGTTCTAGCCTGCTGTGGGGGAAAAGTAGTGATACAAAACTCCCAAATTGATGGAGACACTCCTGGAGAAACTGTATTACAACGTAAACCAAGGAGGGAGTCTCGGAAGCCTCGATGCCCTTTTCCATGCTGCTAAGAAGAAAAACAAAAAGATAACGAGAAAACAAGTGCGAGAATGGTTGAAAGCCCAACGTGTGTATTCCCTCCACCGACCGGTGCGAAAACATTTCCGGAGAAACCGTGTGGTGGTCGGTTCCATAGACTCTGTTTGGGAATTGGATTTAATTGACCTTCAGTCTCTCAAGAAATACAACAGTAACTATCGTTACATCGTTACTTGTATTGACGTGCTGTCCAAACACGCTTGGGTGGTCCCACTTAAAGACAAGACCGGTCCCACTCTGGTTCAAGCGTTTAAGCAAATCTTAAAAGAGTCGGACCGCAAACCACAAAAAATCCACACCGATCGCGGAAGTGAATTTACGAATAAAGTTTTCCAAACGTTTTTGAAAGAAAACAACATTCAATCATACCACACGTTCAACGACACGAAAGCTAGCATTGTAGAACGTTTTAATCGAACGCTAAAACAACGCATGTACCGGTATTTCACATGGAAAAGCACTATGAAGTATTTGGACGTATTACCCGAACTACTTGAGTCTTACAATCAATCATATCATCGAAGTATCAAAAGAGCTCCAGCTACGGTCAACAAAAGTAACGAAAAAGACACGTGGATCACATTGTATGGAGATCAGCCAACGAAAAAAGGGTACGCCTTTAAAGTAGGAGATCAAGTCCGCATCTCAAAGTCCAAAGGATTGTTTGAAAAGGGCTATTTGCCCAACTGGAGTGAAGAGATTTTCACCATCTCTAAACGTATTCCTCGAAATCCGGTAGTCTACAGGTTAAAAGAATACGACGGTGACGAGTTGGAAGGAACGTTTTACGAAGAAGAACTGCAACCCGTTCAGACAAAGGGAGAAGAAGAAGTGTACAAGATAGAAAAAATTTTGAAGCAACGAAAACGGGGAAAGAAAATAGAATATTTTGTAAAATGGTTAGGTTACCCAGAAAAGTACAATAGTTGGATCTTAAAAAGTGATATCAAATAAAATTGTTAAACCTATATAAAGTCTGGAAATCTACTGTCTCCATTTATTTGATGCATGATAAAATAAAGTCTTTATAACCAACGACACGAGAGAGAAAGAATCATATTTCAAGACGTAGGCAACGCGTCAACATTACATTTGAGACGCTCACATTATAGTAAAAATGAGAGGTGGTGAAATGGTCGTTTTCCACGGTGCTCCCTTTCAAAGAGGGTACGGCATCGGTTCCTTTTTTCGATCATTAGCAAGAAAGGCCCTTCCCTTTTTACAAAAAGGAGCACAGACTCTCGGACGAGCCGCACTTAATACGGGTGTGAATATTGCTCAAGATGTTATGGCGGGAAATCCTTTAAAAGACTCAGCACGTACACGATTACAGCAGACGGCAAAAACCTTGAAAGAACAGGCCTTAAAGCACATAACTTCTCAAAGGGGAAGCGGAAAAAAACCTTTAAAACGCAAGTCGTCCCAATCGAAAGTCAGTTCACCACAGCCCTCCAAGGTGAAAAGAGCTAGGACGACTGCTCAGAGAAAGTCAACAAAGAAATCTTCTCAGAGAAAACGCAAATTACCTCAGATACAAGGTCAAGTCAAAAAGTCGAAAGTTACTCATTTTAAAGATCTTTGGGACAAAAAGTAAAACATGGCTTTCGTTCACCCTCACTCGACACCTTGTACCAAAAGTGAAGCAGATTTATTTACTGTACCCTCAACTCAGATTGCTGTAGACAAAGGACAGTGGATTGACCATCGGCCAATTTCTGCTCTGTCTTCATCATCCCCCATTGAATTTTCCGTCAAAGGAACAGAGAATTACTTGGATTTAGCCAAGACCATGCTGTTCGTTCGTCTGAAAATCACCAAAGCCAATGGAACAAACCTTGACAGTGGGGAAAAAACTGCCCCCGTGAACCTACTTTTACAGAGCTTGTTTAAGCAGGTGGATGTGTATCTCAATGGAATCTTAATCACCCAATCCACTGGTACTTACAATTATAAAAGTATGTTGGAAACTCTACTAAACTATGGTCCAGCTGCCAAAACATCCCATCTCACCGGAAGTCTGTACTACAAAGATACTGCAGGTGCAATGGATGAGACGGACTGCACAGGAGGTGGAGCTAATGCTGGACTTAAATCCCGCTATAGTTTTACCCAAGAAAGTAATATCATAGACTTGTTTGGGCCTCTTCACTGTGACATACTGTTCTGTGAACGACTTCTGCTAAATCACGTGGATGTAACGTTCAAATTAACTCCTAATACACCTGCGTTCGCATTGATGTCTGGTGAAACTACTCCAAATTTCAAAATTGTCATCCAATCTGCCGTTCTGAAAGTACGCTCAGTCAAAGTGAGCCCCACACTACAACTACACCATTTGAATGAACTCAAAAAGGGAGAGAATGCCAAGTACCCCATGCGTAGAGTGGACTGCAAGACGTACACAATCCCTAGAGGCGATCCGTCCCTGTTTAAAGATGATTTGTTCAATGGACTGGTTCCCAAAAGAGTAGTTATTGGGATGGTTGACTCTGACGCCTTCAATGGCAGCTACACCAAGAATCCATACAATTTCAAACTGTATAAGGCTAATTCCATTAAACTCACTGTGGATGGAGAGTTGATCCCCTTTCAAATCCTCACTCTGAAACTAGCGAGTGCTAGCGAAACAAACTTCATGGAGGCGTATCAGACCTTGTTCTCCGGAACCGGAAGACTGTTTGCAGACTCAGGCATTGATATCAGTAGAGCTGATTACAACCAAGGGTACTCCCTCATGGCCTTTGATTTAACTCCAGACCTTTGTAGTACATCTGATCATTTCAACCAGAAACTGAAGGGGAACGTATCTCTGGAAATACAGTTCAACAGTGGTTTGACTAACGCTGTCAATTTGATTGTATTTGGGGAATTTGAATCCATTGTAGAAATTGACTATTCAAGGCACGTCACTTTTGATTACACAGCATGAACACCCACCAGCTGAAAGACGTTCTTAGCAAAGACACCGTAACACAAGCTAAGTTTTGTGGAGTGTTTGCTGAAAACAACCTACCAAAGAAACTAGACGTCTATCCATGCGGTTTCATCGCCAATACGGACCCTAAAGATCAACCAGGGCGTCACTGGGTGGCGTTTTACTTCCCATCAGAACAAGAAGGGGAATTTTTTGATAGTTATGGACAGCCGCCTGAATTTTACAGCCCTAATTTTGATAAGTTTCTGAACCAAAACTGTCGACAATGGACTTTTAATAAGAAAGAACTTCAAAGTGTATTGACCGCAGTCTGTGGAGAATATTGTGTGTTTTATTTACTACACCGTGCACACGGTTTTAGTATGAGTCATGTAGTAAACTGTTTTACATCAGATAAGATAAAAAACGACCGAAAGGTCTATCAATTTGTAATGAGATTATTGACACAATAAACAACACTTGAAATTAGCTAATGAAGTCTTTATTTCAAAACAAAGTTTACAACATCAGTCATAGGGTGAAACCCATTCTAAACCTCTTTTTCCCTGAGGAGCAACGCTCACCCTCCTTCTCTGTAAGTTGGGAGAAATGGTTCGCTTTCTAGGTCGAGTGGGTGGAGTTGGAAACAACGACGGCGAACCACTTGTAGGTGTGTAAGGAAGAATTCTTGGTTTGCTCTTGAAAGTGGACAACAATTTTCTTCGCTCTTCATTCCGCACGAAATCCTCAGGGGTGTTCAATTTTGCCAAAACTTTGGTAAATTCGTCTCTTCCGGTGGGAGAAAACCCTTTACGAGTCCTCAGAGCATCATTCACGAGATCAGTGATACTCGACCCATGAATTGGTTTCCCCTCCAAAGACACCACGCCCTTATCATCCCATTGGACGCTTTCAGGAGATCTTTTCATCCACTGTAGCAATCCTTCTGCCTGACTCTTAAACTTCCTTGGAACAGTCTTCAGTATCTCAGACTCACTCACAGACTGGACTTCTTGTGGGTGTTGTTGTTGTTGGGTTACCTGTGGTAACCCGGAGGTGGATTGAATCTTCACGGTGGGGACGTGACTTTCTCTTTGTTCTTGCAAATTCAAAAACCTTTGGAACAGTTGCTCGTGATTCTTGAGTTTAAGTTCGTCTGGTAGTTGTGAATTATCCAGAGTTTGATTCATTTCTTGATTGAGTGAGCTCATAGACTTTACTAGCGGTGACGTTTGTATTTCTGCTCTTTGGTGAATAAGGTTCAACACATCTTCTGGAACTAACACCATTTTTTTATTGTACTTCATTTTGTAAGTAAGTTTCCAAGAACGGTCAAAACAGGAGGCAAGAGAAGGGCTAAGAGATTCCCACCGCGTTGATTAAGCTGTTCTTTCTTCCTTTTTAAGGACACTTTTTTATCGGCTAAAGCGTGCAAGAGACGACGGTAGCGTATTAACTTCTTGCTCTGAGTTTCACTGATTGGTATTACACCTCGTAGGAAATTGAGCGAGATCTCGGCCAGACACTTGATAAGATCGACGTGACAAGTTTCTAAGATAGCCTTTCGTTGTTTTCTATTAGAACGAGCCAAGACACGCAGCAGATCTAAGTTGTGTTTCATGCGCTGAGACATGATCAAATGATTCAAAACGTCTGGTACAAACGTTTATGTACGTTTCACGTAGGCTACTTGTTGTTCGTCTGGAAAAATCGACGTTCGAAGACGGAAATCATCAGCCGTTGTTGGGTGGAGATCCAATAACAGATATCCGTAGGGCTGTTTAGTCGAATCTTCATAGGCTTCCATAACACGAGCAACCTCACGGGGGAAAGCCTGTTTTGCTAATGTAGAAACCCCTAAGGCATCACGAGGATTTTTAAAAGCGACAATGTAATGGGTGTTGAGAGAAATGGTCCGGGAATACCTTCCGGGCGGAAAAAGATTCTGAACCAGATTTATGCAGCTAATTCCCCGATGGTGAGACCCTTTTGTGATTAAGTCCACCATTGAGTCTTTTTTCACACTTTCATTCATCAAATCATCCAGCACCAAAAGACCTGGAGTTTTATCAAAGAGGGAGTAGATGTCCTCTGGAAATCCCTCCACAAATTGAATGTTTGGAATCTCCCTCTCCATAATGAGAAAACGGGGTTGATATTCTCCATAACAATAGACTATCTTATGAATGGGTTGGTCAAACATGTCATTGACACAACGTAAAAGTTTTTCAGTCCAACATGTCTTCCCACAGGAGGTTGAACCATAGGCAATTATAGAGGTGGGGCTTTTAAATCGAACATCCATTCTGTGCGACAGTTGATATTGAACTAAATCATCTTTAGATGGTATGTGGTTTATATTCATCACACGCACACGCTCCAACCAGAGTTTTCGTTCTTTTAAACCCAGGTTGTGAACACCAGCTAAATGATTTGGTAATCTCAACAGATTCGTTTTAAAACAACCAGGAATGGGACAGTCTTTGCGCTTTCGCTGCACCATCTTAAATGATGACTGTTCAACAATCTCCCATATTTTATACCTTCCATTCGATATTCCCAGAAAAAGAATTATTCACGTTCAATTTTTTTTTCTTCAAAAACTTCGTCATTCAAATTTTACTCAAAAAACATTTCTCATTCAAAATTTGACTATAAAAATTTTTCAGTTAAAAAATGTCATTCCAAACCCATTTTTCTCTCTTTTATAACCCAAGAGAGGGCCACTAGGGCCACCTTTTCGTGTTTCAGGGTTTCTCAAACCTATGGTAGGGCCTTTAGGGCCACCTTTCCGTGTTTCAGGGTTTTCTAGAACCTATGGTAGGGCCTTTAGGGCCACTAGGGCCACTTTTTTCGTGTTATAGAACCCACGAGAGGCCCACTCTTTTTTTTTTATGTTCAAGGACTTAGTAAATGAAACTTATATGATGAGACATGATAGCCACACGTTCATGTTCTCTAAAATTGTTTATTGTTTATGTATCAACTTATATAGATTAACATGTATATACACTGGTTCTAAGTTACCTTTTAGTTAATATTGGAATGACCATAGGCTAAGGTGGTTACCCCATCGTCTAATATATAGCGCTTATCATCATAAGGACTTAAGCCTATCTTATTTATGTTAACTGTGTACAGTTGGTGTTTTTCACTACGAAGTTGTTTCATATTGTTAATGGTTCGTTTTTTCTTAAACAAACAATCTCTATAGTGGGCATGTCGTATGTCCCGCTTAGTGACCTGCTTGGCCACACCTTTCGCAGTTTTCTTTTCAACCTCACAACCCTCCTCGTGGTACAACAGGGAGTACATCTTGGGGCGGAGGCCAACAAACTCTTCAATAGGGAGAGAATGGGTCTCATCTTTCATCTTTCCCAAGACTTTCTTGTTACGAGTGCTGTGCGTGTGATGAATATAAACCACATACCATCTAAAGATGATTTAGTTCAATATCAACTGTCGCACAGAATGGATGTTCGATTTAAAAGCCCCACCTCTATAATTGCCTATGGTTCAACCTCCTGTGGGAAGACATGTTGGACTGAAAAACTTTTACGTTGTGTCAATGACATGTTTGACCAACCCATTCATAAGATAGTCTATTGTTATGGAGAATATCAACCCCGTTTTCTCATTATGGAGAGGGAGATTCCAAACATTCAATTTGTGGAGGGATTTCCAGAGGACATCTACTCCCTCTTTGATAAAACTCCAGGTCTTTTGGTGCTGGATGATTTGATGAATGAAAGTGTGAAAAAAGACTCAATGGTGGACTTAATCACAAAAGGGTCTCACCATCGGGGAATTAGCTGCATAAATCTGGTTCAGAATCTTTTTCCGCCCGGAAGGTATTCCCGGACCATTTCTCTCAACACCCATTACATTGTCGCTTTTAAAAATCCTCGTGATGCCTTAGGGGTTTCTACATTAGCAAAACAGGCTTTCCCCTGTGAGGTTGCTCGTGTTATGGAAGCCTATGAAGATTCGACTAAACAGCCCTACGGATATCTGTTATTGGATCTCCACCCAACAACGGCTGATGATTTCCGTCTTCGAACGTCGATTTTTCCAGACGAACAACAAGTAGCCTACGTGAAACGTACATAAACGTTTGTACCAGACGTTTTGAATCATTTGATCATGTCTCAGCGCATGAAACACAACTTAGATCTGCTGCGTGTCTTGGCTCGTTCTAATAGAAAACAACGAAAGGCTATCTTAGAAACTTGTCACGTCGATCTTATCAAGTGTCTGGCCGAGATCTCGCTCAATTTCCTACGAGGTGTAATACCAATCAGTGAAACTCAGAGCAAGAAGTTAATACGCTACCGTCGTCTCTTGCACGCTTTAGCCGATAAAAAAGTGTCCTTAAAAAGGAAGAAAGAACAGCTTAATCAACGCGGTGGGAATCTCTTAGCCCTTCTCTTGCCTCCTGTTTTGACCGTTCTTGGAAACTTACTTACAAAATGAAGTACAATAAAAAAATGGTGTTAGTTCCAGAAGATGTGTTGAACCTTATTCACCAAAGAGCAGAAATACAAACGTCACCGCTAGTAAAGTCTATGAGCTCACTCAATCAAGAAATGAATCAAACTCTGGATAATTCACAACTACCAGACGAACTTAAACTCAAGAATCACGAGCAACTGTTCCAAAGGTTTTTGAATTTGCAAGAACAAAGAGAAAGTCACGTCCCCACCGTGAAGATTCAATCCACCTCCGGGTTACCACAGGTAACCCAACAACAACAACACCCACAAGAAGTCCAGTCTGTGAGTGAGTCTGAGATACTGAAGACTGTTCCAAGGAAGTTTAAGAGTCAGGCAGAAGGATTGCTACAGTGGATGAAAAGATCTCCTGAAAGCGTCCAATGGGATGATAAGGGCGTGGTGTCTTTGGAGGGGAAACCAATTCATGGGTCGAGTATCACTGATCTCGTGAATGATGCTCTGAGGACTCGTAAAGGGTTTTCTCCCACCGGAAGAGACGAATTTACCAAAGTTTTGGCAAAATTGAACACCCCTGAGGATTTCGTGCGGAATGAAGAGCGAAGAAAATTGTTGTCCACTTTCAAGAGCAAACCAAGAATTCTTCCTTACACACCTACAAGTGGTTCGCCGTCGTTGTTTCCAACTCCACCCACTCGACCTAGAAAGCGAACCATTTCTCCCAACTTACAGAGAAGGAGGGTGAGCGTTGCTCCTCAGGGAAAAAGAGGTTTAGAATGGGTTTCACCCTATGACTGATGTTGTAAACTTTGTTTTGAAATAAAGACTTCATTAGCTAATTTCAAGTGTTGTTTATTGTGTCAATAATCTCATTACAAATTGATAGACCTTTCGGTCGTTTTTTATCTTATCTGATGTAAAACAGTTTACTACATGACTCATACTAAAACCGTGTGCACGGTGTAGTAAATAAAACACACAATATTCTCCACAGACTGCGGTCAATACACTTTGAAGTTCTTTCTTATTAAAAGTCCATTGTCGACAGTTTTGGTTCAGAAACTTATCAAAATTAGGGCTGTAAAATTCAGGCGGCTGTCCATAACTATCAAAAAATTCCCCTTCTTGTTCTGATGGGAAGTAAAACGCCACCCAGTGACGCCCTGGTTGATCTTTAGGGTCCGTATTGGCGATGAAACCGCATGGATAGACGTCTAGTTTCTTTGGTAGGTTGTTTTCAGCAAACACTCCACAAAACTTAGCTTGTGTTACGGTGTCTTTGCTAAGAACGTCTTTCAGCTGGTGGGTGTTCATGCTGTGTAATCAAAAGTGACGTGCCTTGAATAGTCAATTTCTACAATGGATTCAAATTCCCCAAATACAATCAAATTGACAGCGTTAGTCAAACCACTGTTGAACTGTATTTCCAGAGATACGTTCCCCTTCAGTTTCTGGTTGAAATGATCAGATGTACTACAAAGGTCTGGAGTTAAATCAAAGGCCATGAGGGAGTACCCTTGGTTGTAATCAGCTCTACTGATATCAATGCCTGAGTCTGCAAACAGTCTTCCGGTTCCGGAGAACAAGGTCTGATACGCCTCCATGAAGTTGTTTCGCTAGCACTCGCTAGTTTCAGAGTGAGGATTTGAAAGGGGATCAACTCTCCATCCACAGTGAGTTTAATGGAATTAGCCTTATACAGTTTGAAATTGTATGGATTCTTGGTGTAGCTGCCATTGAAGGCGTCAGAGTCAACCATCCCAATAACTACTCTTTTGGGAACCAGTCCATTGAACAAATCATCTTTAAACAGGGACGGATCGCCTCTAGGGATTGTGTACGTCTTGCAGTCCACTCTACGCATGGGGTACTTGGCATTCTCTCCCTTTTTGAGTTCATTCAAATGGTGTAGTTGTAGTGTGGGGCTCACTTTGACTGAGCGTACTTTCAGAACGGCAGATTGGATGACAATTTTGAAATTTGGAGTAGTTTCACCAGACATCAATGCGAACGCAGGTGTATTAGGAGTTAATTTGAACGTTACATCCACGTGATTTAGCAGAAGTCGTTCACAGAACAGTATGTCACAGTGAAGAGGCCCAAACAAGTCTATGATATTACTTTCTTGGGTAAAACTATAGCGGGATTTAAGTCCAGCATTAGCTCCACCTCCTGTGCAGTCCGTCTCATCCATTGCACCTGCAGTATCTTTGTAGTACAGACTTCCGGTGAGATGGGATGTTTTGGCAGCTGGACCATAGTTTAGTAGAGTTTCCAACATACTTTTATAACTGTAAGTACCAGTGGATTGGGTGATTAAGATTCCATTGAGATACACATCCACCTGCTTAAACAAGCTCTGTAAAAGTAGGTTCACGGGGGCAGTTTTTTCCCCACTGTCAAGGTTTGTTCCATTGGCTTTGGTGATTTTCAGACGAACGAACAGCATGGTCTTGGCTAAATCCAAGTAATTCTCTGTTCCTTTGACGGAAAATTCAATGGGGGATGATGAAGACAGAGCAGAAATTGGCCGATGGTCAATCCACTGTCCTTTGTCTACAGCAATCTGAGTTGAGGGTACAGTAAATAAATCTGCTTCACTTTTGGTACAAGGTGTCGAGTGAGGGTGAACGAAAGCCATGTTTTACTTTTTGTCCCAAAGATCTTTAAAATGAGTAACTTTCGACTTTTTGACTTGACCTTGTATCTGAGGTAATTTGCGTTTTCTCTGAGAAGATTTCTTTGTTGACTTTCTCTGAGCAGTCGTCCTAGCTCTTTTCACCTTGGAGGGCTGTGGTGAACTGACTTTCGATTGGGACGACTTGCGTTTTAAAGGTTTTTTTCCGCTTCCCCTTTGAGAAGTTATGTGCTTTAAGGCCTGTTCTTTCAAGGTTTTTGCCGTCTGCTGTAATCGTGTACGTGCTGAGTCTTTTAAAGGATTTCCCGCCATAACATCTTGAGCAATATTCACACCCGTATTAAGTGCGGCTCGTCCGAGAGTCTGTGCTCCTTTTTGTAAAAAGGGAAGGGCCTTTCTTGCTAATGATCGAAAAAAGGAACCGATGCCGTACCCTCTTTGAAAGGGAGCACCGTGGAAAACGACCATTTCACCACCTCTCATTTTTACTATAATGTGAGCGTCTCAAATGTAATGTTGACGCGTTGCCTACGTCTTGAAATATGATTCTTTCTCTCTCGTGTCGTTGGTTATAAAGACTTTATTTTATCATGCATCAAATAAATGGAGACAGTAGATTTCCAGACTTTATATAGGTTTAACAATTTTATTTGATATCACTTTTTAAGATCCAACTATTGTACTTTTCTGGGTAACCTAACCATTTTACAAAATATTCTATTTTCTTTCCCCGTTTTCGTTGCTTCAAAATTTTTTCTATCTTGTACACTTCTTCTTCTCCCTTTGTCTGAACGGGTTGCAGTTCTTCTTCGTAAAACGTTCCTTCCAACTCGTCACCGTCGTATTCTTTTAACCTGTAGACTACCGGATTTCGAGGAATACGTTTAGAGATGGTGAAAATCTCTTCACTCCAGTTGGGCAAATAGCCCTTTTCAAACAATCCTTTGGACTTTGAGATGCGGACTTGATCTCCTACTTTAAAGGCGTACCCTTTTTTCGTTGGCTGATCTCCATACAATGTGATCCACGTGTCTTTTTCGTTACTTTTGTTGACCGTAGCTGGAGCTCTTTTGATACTTCGATGATATGATTGATTGTAAGACTCAAGTAGTTCGGGTAATACGTCCAAATACTTCATAGTGCTTTTCCATGTGAAATACCGGTACATGCGTTGTTTTAGCGTTCGATTGAAACGTTCTACAATGCTGGCTTTCGTGTCGTTGAACGTGTGGTATGATTGAATGTTCTTTTCTTTCAAAAACGCTTGGAAAACTTTATTCGTAAATTCACTTCCGCGATCGGTGTGGATTTTTTGTGGTTTGCGGTCTGACTCTTTTAAGATTTGCTTAAACGCTCGAACCAGAGTTGGACCGGTCTTGTCTTTAAGTGGGACCACCCAAGCGTGTTTGGACAGCACGTCAATACAAGTAACGATGTAACGATAGTTACTGTTGTATTTCTTGAGAGACTGAAGGTCAATTAAATCCAATTCCCAAACAGAGTCTATGGAACCAACCACCACACGGTTTCTCCGGAAATGTTTTCGCACCGGTCGGTGGAGGGAATACACACGTTGGGCTTTCAACCATTCTCGCACTTGTTTTCTCGTTATCTTTTTGTTTTTCTTCTTAGCAGCATGGAAAAGGGCATCGAGGCTTCCGAGACTCCCTCCTTGGTTTACGTTGTAATACAGTTTCTCCAGGAGTGTCTCCATCAATTTGGGAGTTTTGTATTACTACTTTTCCTCCACAGCAGGCTAGAACACAACGGATTTTTCGAAAGATGTTTTCAAATTGTAGATTAGGGAGGGTTCTCAAACACCCACAACCCATGACTTTACCCCTTGAAATCAAAGACAAGACTAAAGCAATGTGTACAACAACGTCTGTTTTATTCATCCATCATAATCGATTTGAATATCAGATAAGGTTTGGAGTCCCATGCTTTCCGTTCAGTACATTACACATCATGTCTACAAAGTTTACAATGATTTCTTCTTTGTAATCGCACGTATGCTTCAAGTCTTTCCAGAAGAAGAACACTGAACGAGCAGACATCCTTGGTAGACTGCTGATGAATGCATCCCATGCTGTTGTCATGGGGATGCCAGCGAGTTTGGTAAACTGCTCACAAAGGTTGTGAAACATGTTAAGATCGATCTCAGTTTTTACACTGTCGTAGAAACTCTTGAAGATTTCCCCCTCACTTCGTAAGCAACATTCGTGATCTTTTTGACTGGGCCAGTTTTCTGTACATCCTTCACATTGAAATCTTTCATACACTTTTCTCATACAAAGTTCTCCGTATAGGAATGAAAGTACCAAACGAACTTTAACCCGTCCGACTGCTTCTACTTCGTCAGTCACGGTCATGACCACCTTGTTTCCTTCCAGAGAGGTGTTTTGCATCTTCAAACTTAATCCTTTCGTAAATAGTCCAAAGAGGTCCTTCGTAATAATCGCGTAACCAACAGTAGACGAGTAGTACAATGCTAAAGATCATTTGAAAGGTTTTGGGTTGTGAGGTATCTTTTATAAACCGTTGAGTATTTCAAGAATTTCTTTTGTCTTATAGAAGCGCCGGTGCTCAAGTAATTTAAGAATGTATAAGATGACTGTATTGGAAACATAGCGGTGATGTGTCATCCACCGTTGCGTGACCCACCTCTTCCGTTGCGTGACCCACCCGCCGTGCTGCACCACCTTGCACCTCCTGCACCTGATGTAGAACCGCCATTTGTATACTACTATCCAGACTTCGTACAACCGGCTCGAGGAAACTAAAATTAAGTACCTGGAAAAAAAAATCAGATTTGCATTCCAAAACAGTTCGCATTTCTCTCTCTAAAATGGTTTAGCCATTAGATAGCCCGAGTGAAAACAAACATAGGAAATTTTCAAACAAAACAAAGCAAAAACAAACAAACAAAAACAAAAAGAAATTGAAAATAAATTAAAAAACACATACGCACACATAATGCAACCGTATTGTAGAGGGTGTCTCAAAAGCTCGCAGCCCAGTTTCTAACTAGAATAGCTATTCAATTATCACAAAGCGCGAAATTATTATGCCAATTTACTCAAGTACCAAATATTCTTTAACTCTTTACAATGACTTTCAGGGTTAACCACATGGTTTTGTGTTTCACCACGAATGGCAGTGGCTATCATGATACCGCTTTGCTTGTTGCCTCTTCTTGTCTACGCTTTACTCGACAAAGAGCCGCTAAGAGATCGTCAACTAGTTCACTGCCTGCATCAAAGCATCAAATACACTGTTTTAACATATCAAACATCAGAAAAGTCTCAAACGGTTGTCACATTGTTGAGTGTCTTCAAAGTTTTACCTTATGGTATATACGTCTTCATTGGGAACTTCTCTCTACAGCTTTCCATGTTAGCGATCCTCTCAACTCTCACATTCCACAACTCTCCATTCCCTCCCCGTGATCACTACCAGTATTACCGATTACTAAGTGACTTAGGGTATCTACTGGGAGGTGTTGAGCTTGTGGTCGTATCCTGCTTATGCAGTCAGTGGGTCGAATTGTTCAAAATTCGAAAACTGTGGATTCCTGTTTCCTTGAATGTTTGCTGTACGTTCTTATTCGTGTTTGCATCGTGGTATCGGTTTCTTCCCAACGTCTACATTGTTTTCGGACTGGTTTTGTTTGTTGGATTACTTCAAGGTACTACTGGTGTTAATTGTATTGGTCGTACTGCCACTCTTTTCACAAAGCCAGAAAATAAAGTTGTAGCCATGATGGCTGTTGAAATTGGACTCTCAAGTGGCCGAATTGCAGCAGCCTTTTTAGGTCTTTTTGTTGAGAGATATCTTAGAGATCATTGTACAAATCGCTTATTACTAGGAGTGTACTGCTTAGCACGACACACTGAACTTAGCCAGTGGAGTACAAGCAAGCACTGTAAGCTATAGAAACGGTACGCAACATGACATTTCATAAAGCGTTGTCTAATGACATATTATAATGGTGTAAGTCAATAGCGATCACTGAAACGTTGTAATAATTGTCCATTCTATTAGACTTTGCTACTACTTTGTCCTTTTGTCATAATTTGCAAAAAACATATGCGCCACAAAAATAGATTAGTAGCTTGTCTGTTGGCTAGATAGATAGATAGACAGAGACTTTATTTTAAGAGGGTAGTACATAATAGTGCGTATTATAGCACTAACAAACCTGTAGCCCTCAAATACTAGGCTGATATGTTATGATACCTTTAAGGACGTTGGCGGGGAACTGCAAATATATGAAAAATCGCTGCAATTTAGCATGTTGATAAATCATCATGAAACTCAATCAACTTGCACCAACTTGCATCGACTTGCGTCTACTTTCATTGACTTGCGAGCAGTTTGAGCGTACTCAAATTTGATCGCAAGTTGATGCAAGTTTTGGCTCGTTTGAACAGTCGCACCACGCTTAACTTCACAAGTTGTTTGTCCTATTTTTTTGTCCGAATTTCTGCACATTTTCTCTCCTACAAATAAAACAAATCTGATTTTCTCGCTGTCCTTCAGCTAGCTGTTTTTTTCTTTAAAGTTTCTGAGAATTTTCCATCGACTTGCGTTGAGAAGTGTTCAAACGAGGACGCAATTAAACTTACATCGACTTGCGTTCTCGTTTGAACGGGGCCTTAGGCACCCCTTGTACTCTGAAAATAATAACCACGAACCTCAAATGACAACGAAACGGTGACTTTATGTCTGCCTAGCTAGTAAAAGTACTCATCGCCCACCAGACAAGCCATTAAAGAGCAATGTTTATTTATAAAGTAATGTTAATGTTTATAAAACACTGAAAATGCCCGATATTCTCGAACGCGCTTTAATGCCAGAATTCTGACGTAGTAAAATTCGTTACGTACAGCTATATAAGCAAATCAATCCATGATATGAATAGGGAAGTAACAAGTTACTTAGGTCGTATTAACCGAGCTTGGTCGGTCTGTACGGGAGAATCGTGACCAAGATCGGAATGTGCTCGGTCTGTACTAGTCCAGACTCGCTCCGCTTCGGTAAAACAGAGTCAAGATTCTCCCGTACAGACCGACCAAGCTCGGTTAAGAGGAGATTTTTTTCAATGACGAGCAATAATGGCGAAAAGCGCCAAAAACTAGACTTTCGTGCGAGTTTTAAACCAAATTTTCGTTCTGGATTACCACTCAAATCCTTTTCCTACCGGTTAAAAACTGATGTACGAAGATAAAATACCTGTTTGAAACAGATTTTTGAACTGTACAAAGACTTTTTCTTGACATTGTGTTAGGATTAAGCTTTTTCAAGCTGAATATAAGGAAAACATACAGGAAATGAGCAAATGAAGGCCTAAACCTCATTTTTGATTCAAATTTTCGCTTTGGATTAACACTTTGATTCAACTTTCATTGGCCAAAACTACTTACAAACAACTTAAACTTTCCGACAGAAATGATTTTAGATTTGTACAACAGCTATTCTTCAACTCAGGAGTTTTTGTCGCTCACTGGTCGAACTTGAAAAAAATCCCCTCTTAATACAAATTAATTCAAAGTTCTTTTATATGACCTTTTCTTCTAAGATAAAGAAAAATTTTGACCTTTTGTTGTTCGTTTTCCATTTTAAAGCGCGCGATTTGATTGTCTTCTAAGTAATATTTGAAACACGACTGCGAGTGTTTCATCGGGGTGTCAAACACGAGAAAACATTTGAGAGCAGGCAGATTTCATTGTTTTATTGTTCGAAATCACCGATGAAACACGAGCACGAGTGTTTCAAATGGCTTCTCTGAGCAGATGGCAAATTTGTCTGGACATGTGTTTCTAAAAACTGAATTTGAGCTTGAAGGCTTCCTGTGGAAATGTAAACGTAATGGCTATCAGTTTCGTTGGACTACTGTTTTTATATATTTGTGTAATTTCTATGTATTTTGCTTCCTCCACAGCTTGCAATTGTGTAGTTTAAGGTACAAAGTTCCTGAATCATCCAAGGATATTAGGCTCTATGCTAAAATTCTGCCCATTTGATTGGGGGTTTCGCATGCTAAACAAAACTTGTCTGCGCATGTCTGCGCATGTCTGTGTTTTGGGCTTGAAATATAATTGCATATAGAATGCAAGAAATTTTAAGGTGATGTTACAAGGTTCGATTGGCAACGATTTTCCGCGCAACACTTGGCCATGTTGATAGTATTGATACGTAGTATGTATGTAACAAAGTAGACACTGTGCTTGGGTTTATTTCAGGCATGAAAAATCATGAAAATTTTAAATTCACAATTCATTTTGTTCTTGGTATCAGCTGGTTCTTGAAAGCACAACCTTTTTTGAGATCTGAGGTATACAGGAACTTCACTTACATGATGCCTTAAGGTGATGTTACACGGGTCGATTGGCAACAACGAGTTTCCGCGTAACACTTGGTCAGGTTGATAATATTGCGCTAAAGGTTTTTACAATTTATATCAAATATTTGCAACTTGTTCACTAAGCAAAAATATTACTAAAAATAGTTGCGTTTTGTATTTTCCACGGCATAAACTCTACGGGCAACATTTGTTGCGCGGAAAATCGTTGTTGCCAATCGACCCGTGTAACATCACTTTTATGTTGACACGGAGCATTTGGCTGGCTATCTTGTTCTTCAAAAATTATGTTCAATTACCGAAATAGTGAGACAACTGAGAAATGAGCAGTCTACCTACCGCTAGTGCGCTGTGGATAAATATTTTACATGTTTTAAAACCTTACAACAGTTGTAAGCAAGTTGTAGAGTTGTTGAACTATAGAGACTTTGCACCATCACGTGACGGCAGCCATGACAGGAGGTAAGAACAATAGAGTCTGGACTAATCTTGTTTACATGAGACCTTTTTGCCGTAACACTATTCTTTGTTTCAAGATGCACGACCCTTGGAAAATAGTGTTACGGCAAAATGGTCTATGAGAAAGAGTTCAGTTCCCAAGGGGGAAAAGACTCTATTGTTGTGCCTCATGTAATGGCTGCCATCACGTGATGGTGCAAAGCCTCTACATGAACAAACGGATGGAGTCGCGAGGGGTTCTCCCGTTGGCCCATTGACGGCAGCAACAAAAACAATGAAGGGAAAAGCGAAAGATCGAGACTGGACAATTCACAAGAATTAAGACTGAACAGAACAAAAGAAGTCAGCCTGCTAAACCTTGCTAGCCCGGTTCACAGGGATTCGCAGACCTTAACAGTTTGGGCTTCCTGTGGTCTTCAACGGTAGATAATGTATTCATAAATGGTTGTTGTGCGATAAAGCATCAAAGAACTAAAAATTAAATTTCGTGCCCAAAACGTGTCTTAAAACCTGAAATGAAGCTCTTAAACAAAAGAAATACCTTGTTTAGTTATCCATTCACGTTTCCTTATCTTCAAATATGCTTTTGAAGCAGTTTATCAAAACAAAATTCTTCAAGACAATTCAAGACACTTCGCTTTTAATTTAAATTTAGAAGAGCAGCAGTTGGCTGATCACTTATAGGGGGTGGGGGAGAGGCACATTAATTTGTACTGATTTACATATTCCACTGCCGAAGAATAAATACCTTGTTTAGTTATCCATTCACGTTTCCTTATCTTCAAATATGCTTTTGAAGCAGTTTATCAAAACAAAATTCTTCAAGACAATTCAAGACACTTCGCTTTTAATTTAAATTTAGAAGAGCAGCAGTTGGCTGATCACTTATAGGGGGTGGGGGAGAGGCACATTAATTTGTACTGATTTACATATTCCACTGCCGGAGAATTTAGCCGGCATGTCTCTACTAGAATGGATTGTCAGAAATCTTAATTAGAAGGAGGGTAGCGTCCTTAAAGGCTGGTTCACACTAGCGTCGGATTCGGAATCGGAAGCAGAAAACAAAGGAAAAAACAAAAGAGTTAAGTCAAGCGTGTGACATAAGACATCGACATAAGCATCGCAAGAAGCATAAGACCAAGCATAAGCATAATCAAAGACAAAGGAAGGAACAAAGAAAAACACCTTTCTTTTGTATTCTAATCCCTGAATTCTTTGTTGTTTTCGATTCCGATTCCGATTCTGATTCCGACGCTAGTGTGAACCAGCCTTAAAGAATCTGAAGTAATAGAACAATTTTGTAGAACGCAAGAAAGCTTTACACCGGATAAAATTCGACTGGAAGAATTTCGTATCCTCATCAAAAGTCTTTATCCAGAGGTGAAAATAGAGAGAAGAAGAAAGAAATATTTAAAAGAATATGACCGTCTTCTCTGCAACTTAGAATTCAAACCCCAAAAACTGTTCCAAAACTGTTTCACCACGGCCTCGTTCTCGTGAACAATGAGCCCGCCATTTTTGAAAGTCGTCTATTTACCTGGATCTTGACTAGCAAAAATGTGCACCAGCCCCTCCCGCTTCTTAGCAAAAAAGTACAATTTTGCCTGTCATCTACCCCCTGTGTGATCAGCCAACTGCTGCTTCAATTCCAGCTTAATATTGATGCTTTGAAAACGTCGATTTTCTCCTACCATGCCAATTCTCAATATTTTAATGTAATACTTCTTTACTAAAGAGAATTCGTATATATTTATGTCATTACGCAGTTAACTGAAAAGTTTATAGACGTTAAGTAGCATTTTCAGCCACCTCCAAAAAAGCTGTCTGCCCTTGTGTAAATATATGCACTCGCTGAACCGTTGCAAAACAGCTCAAAGTTTCCTCGGAGTTCAGATGTTGTGACCAATTTTTCAAGCCAAAATTTCACAAATTTGGAGAAATAATACAACATTCCTCATTTCCCTCCCGCTTCTGTAATAGTCTCGAGTGGTCTTGTAACTATGCTGTGTATAATACTTTGTACATTCCTTGTACATTACTCTCTCACTCTCGGAACACACACACGCATGCGCACTAATGCTATAGTTATGCATCTCATTACATCCCCCTTTTTCTTATGAGGTTATTGTACTACAGTGTTTAACTCAACAGTTTTTTTTGTCTCTAATCAATGTCTTAAAATCCGTATCTATCCGGGGGTTTTACACAACGTCCACTGCGAGTGACTACTTGAGGCTTGGTCTGTTCTTCTTGCTTGCTTTCACTCAGGTTGGATGGAGGACGTGTTGACTGTAGGCTTGGTTCTTGCGATGGTTCGTCAGAGGTACTTGGGGCTTCTCTAACATGTTGACGATTACGTCGTAGTTCCCTTCCTGCAGGTGTTGTTATCTTGTATGACCGAGGAAGATTCTGTAACTTCTCTTCAACTACTGCTGGTTTCCACTTGTGGGTGGTTGGGTCTTGGATAAGCACTTTCTGGCCAGTGAGAAGTGGTGGTAATGGCTTGCATCCTCTGTCGTAGTAGTGTCTCTGTTGTTCCTGTCTGTATTCTAGTCTGTCTGTTACATCATCACTTGCGTAGTTTCTTTGGATTCTCCTTGGAAGGTTGTCTTGTATAGACCTGCCTAGTAGAAGCTCAGCTGGGGATGGTAGCTTGCTGTCAATAGGAGTACTTCTTAGACACATTAAGGCGATGTAAGGATCTGTTTGCGTTGCTTGAGCCTTCTTCAGAGTGTTCTTCACTGTTTTTACATGCGCTTCAATAAAGCCATTACTGCGCGGATAGTGTGGGGAGCTTGTTATATGTTTAAAGCCGTACTGCTGCGCAAATTCTCTGAAGGTATGGCTATCGTAATGAGGCCCGTTATCTGATCTTACTGCTTGCGGAACGCCATGTTCACTGAAGATCTGTTTCATGATCTCTACCACCATTTACTATTACTCTGGTTTCGCGGGATCTTTCTGACAAATGGAAATTTGGAGTAATAGTCTGCAACAAGCAAGTACTCAGATCCATCGAGGTAGAACAGGTCAGTTCCCACTGTGTGCCAAGGCCTTGGAGGGATTTCTGTTGGATCATTGGTTCCTTTGGTTGTTTGTTCAAACGACTCTTGACACACGCTGCATGTCTTTGTGACATTGTCGATGTCTTTGTTAAGATCTTTCCAGAAAACAGCTGTTCTTGCACGTAGTTTTGTCTTTTCTGTTCCTTGATGGGAAGCATGTAGCTTTAAGAGGATTTCTTTCTGCAAAGCTTTTGGAATGATGATTCGGTGACGTTTCATCATTATGCCATCTTCTATGGTTATCTCATCCCGGAATGACCAGTATGGTTTTACGAGGTTGGGAACTTCCTTGACGTCAGTTGGCCATCCGGTGTATACTTGTTCTTTCAAGACTGTTAGTTCTGGATCGTTACTTGTATTCTCTTGAATTCTTCTGATCATGTCATTGCTAAATTGAGGACATACTTGATGTATCTGGACGTTCATGTCTGGGATTTCCTCATTTTCTTCAGGTGACAATCTTGATAGCGCGTCAGCGATTTCCATCGTCTTTCCTGGCTGGTACTTGATCACAAGGTCGTACGGTTGTAGTCGTAGGAGCATCCGTTGGAGCCTCGGTGGTGCAGCTGTTAGGTGCTTTAGATGTATGGTCTCTAGTGGCTTATGGTCGGAGTGAACTGTAAACGTGCGACCAAATAGATATGTATGAAATCTCTCGCAGCCATAC
>JALIZF010001000.1:0-122437 GCA_029948255.1 Telmatactis stephensoni | reverse complement strand
TACAGTCTGGCTTTAGGAAAAACTTCTCAACAGAGACGGCCTTAATTAACATCATCGACAGAATGCTATTGAATCTAGACAGCAACTGTGTGAATGGACTGATTCTTGCTGACTTCCAAAAGGCATTCGATCTGGTGGATCACGAGATCCTGATTGAGAAATTGCGTATCTATGGCCTCACTGAAGATAGCTTGGCCCTACTGCACTCCTACCTCCACCAACGCACACAGCGCACAGTTATTGGTAATTCGCAATCCTCGTCTGAGAAGATCACCCATGGTGTACCACAGGGCTCTGTGCTTGCCCCGCTACTATTCTTGGTTTTCATCAACGACCTACCAGAAGCAGTATCACAACCAACTGTTGTTGATATCTTCGCGGATGACACGACTTTGAGTTCGTCCTCCCCGTACACAGATACCACCGATCTTTGCACGAGGCTTTGCAAGAGTACTGAGGAACTTGAGGAATGGTCAAAAAACAACCGTTTTAAATTAAATACAGACAAAACAAAATCTATGTTTATAACTGGATCAAGATTGGGATCAAAGGTTAGTTCTGATGGCCAAAAGTTACAAATCAGTACAAACAAAGGAGAAGTCCTAGACGAAACCACTAATCACAAGCTCCTCGGTATTTATATCGATCAGAATCTTTCTTTTGACGATCACATTGATTATATCTGCAAAAAACTTGCTCAACGCATAGGTGTTCTACGGTCTATCAGACACTATTTACCATTCAGTGAAAGGATCCAATTCTACAGCGCCACAATAAAGCCTATACTGATGTATGGTGGACCGGCCTGGAGTTCGACATCCAAAGACAACATCAGAAGAGTCTTCAGATTACAGAAAAGAGCTGCCAGGGTCATACTTCATGTAAAAACAAGAGAAGAACGAACTGTGAAGCTATTTGAAAAATTGGACTGGATTCCGTTTTATGATTAACTCAATATAAATAAGTTATGTCTTATATATAAACGTCTAAATGGGCATTGTCCAGAGTATATTTCAGATAATATTGTACGTGTTAGTGAGGTTTCTAAGAGATCTAAGTCTAGATATGGTGACATAACATTACGATGTCCTAAGTATAATAGGGAAACAGAGGGGGGGAAGACATTCTTAATTTCTGCCATCAAATTATGGAATGCTCTACCAATAAATATTAGATCGAGTTCTAGTATCAACTTATTTAAAGTTAATTATCGAAAGTATTTGAAAGAATCATATATAGGACTTGATCATTTTCCAATTTCATAGAATTCTCTGTATCAAGAATTTGAAGCAATCCTGAAATTTTTAGAATAAATTTTTTATAGAAGAAATAATTTTTAGTATTTTTAGTATTTTTACAATATGATTAATAATTGTCACCATTTTAACGTATGTATATATCATTATTATTTTTTTCCTTATCATTTGTATAGTTAATATATTATTTATATGTATTTATTGTTTATAGTTTAGGAGGTCCACAAGTTTTTCAGTCCTGACTGTAATGTGTTTTAAGCCTCATTAAATAAAGTTATTATTATTATTATTATTATTATTATTATTATTATTATTATTATTATTATTATTATTATTATTATTATTATTATTATTATTATTATTATTATTATTATTATAAGAAACAATTGTCTTCATTTTATTGGGTAAATAGATTGGGTTAATAAATAACACGTTCTAAGTCTGTCTTCATCGTCCTGATCAACGAAATAACAATTTCTCTCTCACTCACTCGCTTACTCACTCACTCACTCACTCACTCACTCACTCACTCACTCACTCACTCACTCACTCACCCACTCACTCTCTCACTCACTTATGCACCCACTCATTTAGTCAGTGTTGACCGAAAAGTGTCTCCCATGCGTTGGTGATCCCAAAAGCTACATACAGAAAACTAAGTCTCTACTTTGATGAGAATATCTTTCGCTAGACGCATGCTCTATTGTTTATCACAGGAATGTCCTCTATGGAGCCAGCTAACCGTAGTGACAATTGCACGTCTCTCATTGCGAAGGATGATTTGGATGGCTCTGATCATACCAAGACTATAGCCTGGGGATGGAGAAGCTTTAAACCCAAGTGCCTGCAATGGCTGAACTCACCAAAGTGGTTTTTATTCTTTGTTTGCTGGTTCACCTTTTTTCAAGGTAAGCGCTTAGTTTGCGTTTCGATGGATCATTACGTCCCGGGCTGAACTCGTCAGGCAACAAGTTTGATATGATTTGACATGTAGACCAGGACAAGAATAAGCCTTCACCTTTATGACGTTTCATACCTCTATCTATACCAGAATCCTCTTCCATAATCTTTCATATTCAAATTTAAAAATCCCCGGAGAATACAAACACTATATTCTTAAACTGATGAACAATAGATATTCCAAAAGGATTGTGGTATAGAGAGAGGTATGAAACGTCATAATGCTAATGGCTTATTCATTTACGTTTACATTAAGCTATGTGCCCATGACCAAATTATCTTTTTATTCAGCACCCTTACACCGAACAGAACTTATCCGAATTCGCATGACTGACCACGAAATAATAGATTCATTAAGATACGTCGAGGCTGGGGCTTTTCAAATCAATACACTTGCTATATTTTATCTACCCTAGCCTCGATTTGAGTCTATTGTTTCGTTGGTTTCGAGCGAAATCACGGAAGTTCATCTTTTCAATTTTTGTAGGAATGTTTGTCAACGCTCTTGTAAACCTATCGTTGCCTACTCTTGAGAAACGCTTCAAGTTTACCAGTAAACAGAATGGCTTCCTTGTTTCATCCAACGACATCACGGCTTTGATCTTTATTGTTTTTGTGAGTTTCTTTGGTAGCTATGGACACAAGACCAAGTGGCTTGGCTATGGATCAATCTTGACAGGCTTTGCTGCTTTGCTGTTCGCTTTACCCAAACTTTTGATCGGAAAATATCAACCATCAGAGGGTCAGTAGATTCGTCTCTTTTCGTTGTGCAATCTCTTCCTGATGGGAGGATTTGTGGAATACCGCAGACCGTCGAACTTTTCCTGCAACGTTTAGGGCAATAGCTGAATAGCACGGTGTGACCCTAACTCGTCCTGCAGCTGCTATGCACGTGCGCACTGTATTACTACACCAAGGTCTACTTCTACAGCTCTTCGCGCAAATCATTTCACATTTCATTTTGTCATTAAAATGTACCTTTACAGTTCATTAATATAAACCTCCAAAGCTATTTGCACACAAAAGGAAAAAACCTGCATCATTTGATACTACCAAGGCCATTTTCTAGCTGACATTTGAAAGATTGGTTACTAAGTCTATCCGGGCCTCATTGTTCATCTTCAGACTAAATCACGTTGACTAACAAAGATTTGTTTACGTTTCCAATCCAGTTGCCTCCGGCAGTTCTTCCCTGTGCCTTCCTAACGCAACACGTATCGACATCGACTGCAACACCGCATCCAGTTCGTTCAATGTCTATTATTTCATCTTCGTCGTCTCTCAGTTGATAGCTGGTGCTGGTACAACCCCACTGTTCTCACTTGGACCAGCTTACCTTGACGAAAACGTTAACCCTAAAGCATTACCGTGGTATCTTGCTGGGTTCTATATCTCGATTCTGCTTGGTCCTGCCCTTGGATCGATGATTGGCGGAAGATTGATGGCTGTCTACGAAGATCTTGTTATGGTACTGTTATCATTTGTATGTACATTTTAGATGTGAGTGAAAAAAGTATTCTATAATAGCTGTATATACAACGAGATTAGGTCCCTAAAAGCCCGTGCTAATCTATCCAGCCAAGATTGATGCTTAAGGAAGCCAAAGCTTTCCCGGATTAGTAATCCCAGAACAGTGCATATTAGGCTTGCAGGAACCGGCCCTTGGTACATATATCGCAAATGTTATCTGCCCAGGTCAATTTTTGCTTATTTGAAACCGTAAGAAAAGGCTGCTAGAAGTCCAAGATTTTTTTTCCTGTCGGTTATCCTCGGAAATCGCGCGATCTCATTGGTTCGCGACCAGTCCGAAATTGAAAACAGTTTTTCCCTATCCGGACCTCCCAGCTGGTAAATAACACATGTATATTCAACAATCTGTATTTATTGTAAGTGGCTCTGTGAGCTAAGCAGTTCTAAAACACCCCACGAGCAGCATCACTTCACGTGATCCTATGTGCCAACACTGATTTATCCCAACGTACACATTGATATAGAGGGTTTACTGCTACAAAATAAGAACAGCGCTTATAGCGAATAATGGCTCCTTACTAACAGGCGATTCCATTTTACATTTCATTACATTCAGCCTGCCGAGTTAAATCTTACACCAAGAGACCCTCGCTGGATTGGAGCCTGGTGGTTAGGGCCATTGTGTTGTGGATTTATACTGATATTAGATGGACTTATCTTATTGGGATTTCCTGCCAAGTTACCTGGCTCTGAGGCTGTTTGGAAGAAGGCCATCAAAAAGGGTTACATAAAAAAAGACAAAGCCAAATCAAAGGGTGACTTGAAGGGTCTTTTACACAATTTAAAGGACCTCTTCACAAATTGGACGTATGTGTTCCAGAATTTAGGATCTACATTTAGGTAAGAGATATTCTCAACATCAATACTTGGCTTATTACTATTTTAGATCTCAAAAGTTCTCTTAATAAAATAGTACTGCGTCAAGATGTCATCCTCATGGACTATGTTTTCAGCTGGTTTTCAAAGTTCTTTTGGTTCTTCTTCGAAGTTGTGAAAACGTAAGACTTCAAAATGGCGTCCTGATGATGGCAACGCTGCACTGTCAAAACCGTCATGGTTATCGTAAACTTAATCAATTTTTATTGCATTCTTTTCAGTACCATGATTGGATTTGGCATTGGACCATTTCTCTTTAAACTTCTCACTGAAAGATACGGAGCAATGCCTTTCCAGGCTGGAGTAGGTCTTGCAATCATCATCCTACCTGGTACCGTCATCGGGACCTGCATTGGTAAAAATCTGTTGATATTTTTAAACTTTTAAAACCTTTAAGTCAAACTCTGCTCAAATTCAGGCCCGTTAAACTCAACCTCTTAATGTTGCCCAGTTTTGACTGGCTGGTCTTGATTTTCAGTTAATCATACAAGGTTTCCATTGGACCTCCCTATTCTTTCGCATTTCTTTCACAGCACTTCATTTATTCCTCCCCCTCCTTAAACCGTTCTTCTAAATTCTACTCCATAGGTTCGTTGATAATGAAAAAACTTGGAATTCGTGACTGTAGACGTGCTGCCAAAGCAACGTTTTATCTTCGAATTTTGGGGATCTGCAGCTCACCACTTTTCCTGATTCCCGGATGTGATTACGCTCAATACGCAGGCAAAGACGTGGGCTACTTCAACAAGTAAATGGAGTTTAAGAATTTGTGTTATTCTAATGCATTCTCTTACTAAATGCAGTTTCCTTCTTTTTCCCCCTCTTCCCTCTCCCAACCCCTCCCTGAGAGCCATGGCAGGCTCATTACCCTACACTGGTTCCAGGGCCGTCAGTCTTAAAGGTTTTCTGTTGAATTAAAGTTATGTGCGGGTATAACGGGCGCCGGTAAAATTTGCATTCACAATTCATAACAATTCACCGAAGAGGAGGAAGGATTACCGAGGTGCTCTAGGTACAAGACTGATTCTAATGTTAATCGTTCTTACTGCGTTTGTTTGTTGCTTTATAGCTCACTAGCAAAGTTTAGTTTGGCAGACCAGTGCAATGCAGCTTGCTACTGCTCGCCCTCAAAGTTCAAACCACTTTGTGGACCAGATGGAGTTAGCTACTTTTCGCCATGTTTCGCAGGATGCACCAAACATATTTTTCAAAAGGTATCCAGCAGTTTCTTATTGTGATTGAAGAATTCAATTCAATTTATTCCATTCATAAACATGATACAATAGACATTTTTTACAATATGTTTTATTGCTAGGGTGCCTGAAATAGTTTTAACTAATCAGAGTAGAGAAGTGTGCTATTTTTAACTAATCAGAGTAGGGAAGTGTTCTTGAATAAGCCAAGATAGGTAGCCTCGACTGTGCTTGATATATCTATCCAAAGTTTGAACAAAATCACCTGGAAATCGAAAAGATTTGTTCACTCACACCTCCCTAGTCCGTCCTTTGCAGTTTCTTACCTTTTCACAAAAACTCCAAAGAATAAGATTGAGCAAGTTATAACTGGGAATTTGTTCTACTACATGTAAAAAATCCAACATTATGCAGAGTGTATAATGTCATTTTTATGAGCGTGTGGCCTGGTTAATGTTACTACATAACAATGAGATTTGTAGTAAGATAAATAAGCCGCAGGGTGGACAAATGAAAGATGAAATTATTATGCACATAGTGTGAGCGGTCTCATGACAGGCTATCAGTTAATCCTCAGTGTAGGTCACCCGACAAGCTTATGCAACTTAATCATAACTATTACAATTTCCTCAAATCTGATTGGTTGAAAGACTGCTCTATTTTTCACTAATCAAGCTGTAGGTTGTAATTGGATAGTGTAATTGGACAGTTGGCTGTAATTGGATACCTGTAATAGGACAGTTGTAATCGGACAGTTGCCAGAGCCAATCAGATTTTGCATTTTGTGCGCGCGCAGTTACGTAATCGCTACGCCATTAAGCGCGCGCTCAAGAGATTTTTCACTATTTTTTCTCGCTTTTTCAACAAACTTTGGTCATTTTAGTTGCGCTTAGCATTGATTGGCATGAAAATATTTTTCTCGGAAATTGTAATAGTTATGATTAATTGGTAACAGGACTTCGTGTCGTCCAATTCTGTCTATAATCATACTCGGAATAAACAAATTGGACTCCCGCTACGCGGTCGTCCAATTTTGTTTATCCCTCGTATGATTACAGACCGAATTGGACTCCACTCGGTCCTATTACCATCATAAATACACTCAAAGAAAACACGTTGCTCAGTTGCTTGTAACACATCATTGAGTCATCTTCAAAAATTTTATGGGCTAATGATTCGCTTATAAACAAAATTGCGAGAAGTTTAGATATAGATGGCACAACTTTTAATAATTCGGATGGTCTCCACCATCCATCATCATATGTTCATGATGATGGACTGTGAAGACGGTCCGAAATATTAAAAAGTTGTACCATCTATGTCTAAATTTCTCGTAATTTTGTTTAAATGTTCTAATACATGGTGTAACGAACCCCTTCACTGAAGTGTCTGGTTATCAGTAGCAAGCAGATGGTGTATAGCCCTCGAACAGCAGGCTCCGACTTGCCGCTCGATTTAAATCTGTACTCTCACAAGAGACTCCAGGTGAGCGGCAAGTTAATTAGCGTCAGCCGTTCTGCGGTTAGGAAATGGCGCTGTTTGTCAACATTTTGTGCATTTATGTTTCAATAGATCGCAAGACTGTGATTTATTATGTATACGTAATTAGCGCCAATACGTAATTGTTTTATATTGCTTTTATATAAAATACTTTTCGACATTTTAGTGCGAACCAAGTCCCTGTCCTCTGATATAAGTATGGTAGCCAGCCAATCAGAACTCACGTTATATCGCAAATACTTTATAAACTGAAAAACATAATTTGTCAGACTAATGGTCATGACTGTTACTCAGTGATGTGTTTTCCACCAGGGTTTTACCAATTGTTCCTGTACAAACCCTTTGGTAAATAAGACAACCATGGTAAACGCTGTTCTTGTTGAACGAACCTGCCACAAACATTGTTCTCGGAGAAACCTGTACTTTTTCATATCTGGAGGGTTTCTTCTTGCAACGATTGATTTTCTTAATGTAATTCCTAGCAAGACAGTCACTTTGAGGTAGGATAAATCACCGTATGTATAGTTTGTATTGATACAGTAGGAAATCATAAAGAGAGTGCAACACATATACGTCAAGTGAAATATTTATAGCAATGATTCAAAATTTCTAGCTTTGATCTTACCTCAGAGTAACTAACACCAACATTTGTTTCAGATCTGTTTCGGAAAACCAACGAGCACTTGGTCTCGGAGCCCAGTTTCTATTTCTTCGTATACTTGGCTCAATTCCTGCACCGGTAATTGTAGGTGGTTTGATAGATAAAACATGTACGTTGTGGAGCTCAAAATGTGGTTCTCGTGAAAATTGCTTGAATTATGACTACGAACAACTGGGTTGGATGATCTTTGCACTTAGTGTTCCGGCACGAGGTTTGTTATAAAACGGTGTATTTGCGGTGAATAAAGATATTGCAAGTCATTTGCTTCTTTGTTTTTCTCATTTGCTTTCTTTATTTTTCAGTCCTGAGCATAATTTCCTTTGGTCTCTCGTGGTTCTTTTCCAGAAGGGTTTCGGACACTGAAGATGCAGACATCAATGAAGACATGACGGTGAACAACAGCAACGATGAAAATTTACAAAACAAAACGACGTCCGAAAAGATAACCGCCATTTAGACATTTTCGCTAGTTATTATTTTATTCTCATATTTAATAAGGTTGTCTTCCCGCTTTCTCGTACCTACGTACTGTATTGATTAACCCGTTATATAAATAATGGAACCCGTTATATAGATAATGGAACCCGTTATATAGATAATGGAACCCGTTATATCGATAATGGAACCCGTTATATAGATAATGGAACCCGTTATATAGATAATGGAACCCGTTATATCGATAATGGAACCCGTTATATCGATAATGGAACCCGTTATATAGATAATGGAACCCGTTATATAGATAATGGAACCCGTTATATAGATAATGCACTAAAAGTCCGTTTAGGAACCGACAGGAAACAGGGTTTTTTTCAAATAGCGACAGAGACAGTAGATTTTGGGTAAAAATCTGTATTGATAATCATTGAAAAATTAAAAAAATGTACTTCTTATACCATCAAATACTTTCATTCCAAACTTTGTTGCTTTTTTTGTATTATTTGGAGTTTTGTTTTCTAGTAAAGATTTTATTTCGTCCTCAGTTAGTTGGGCAAAATGCTCCGCCATTTTGATTTTCTCTACTCACGGGATATGAGCTGATAGCCTAGTAGTAGAGGAACCAATCAGAGCGCGCGTTTGCTCATATCCAATGGATGTGGATATAACAATAACCGTTAACCGTAATAGCCACGTGCACCACCCCATTGAACCCTCTAAAAATAGGCAGCCAAGCAGTCTTCTTTTTGTTTTAAATATGCTTGTTAATCTTCTCTTTTTCGAAAAATCCTCAAATTTATCACCAGGAACATTTTTTTCTTTCTCACTGTGCTTTATAGCCGTTTAGTGTTTGTCTTTACAGCATGGCTATTATTACGTCGTGACATGTTGTCACGTCATAACCACGCGTCACGTGGTACAAACTGACCAATCAGAAAATCAGAATTTGTACAGTGTATGAAAATTGAATAATAATAGGGTTCTTTTTCGATGTAATAGTCCCGATTTTTTTTCCTCTGGTATTCTTTTATTTTAATACTAGTAGACTTGCTTTGATACCAGGTTTAGAAGCCCAGACTTGTGGTACATTTATATATAGACTGTGGTTTACTGTTATTTTAATACCAGGTTTATATCATGGATGTTGGATTTCCAGCTTTTAGGTCAGCCAGGATTGGTACTCTTCTTGGGACACCCAGGACATCCTGGACATCTCGGACAGTTGGGACAACACAGGGCTCCCAACATCATTGAATAGTTTCTACATTTGGGACACTTGGGACACCCGGGACAGAAGAAATTTTAGCGATATCATGTGGCTTTCTAAAGAGATTTTTCCTCTTTGAAGAGGAGAACATTGGAATGCAACTTTATATCGTCTTGCTTCGATCGGCGGAGCACACAACGGCGATGAAAAACTCATAAAAGGATCACTAAACAGTTTGTGGCCTCGTTGAATACTTCCACGAACACAAAATTCCGATCATTCCAAACATATTTTGATGACGTCACAAATCATCGTTCACACTACATGTCTGCATGTCTACATACATACATATACACCTAATCCAAAAAACGTTGTCGCAACAAGTCCACAGTGTACACTCCAAGACCGCAAAGGATTTTGGCAGTTTTTCTTTTAATTTAATCTATTCACTATTGTCTTTCCTTGTGTGTGATGTTTCCTTGGTGAACATTTTAAACATTCTAGCAAGCGTTATGAGCAATTAAGCCTTTTGTATTCATGTTTTATGCAACGAAAACATGCTATGATTACATTAATTACTAGAAAACTTCCAAGATCCTTTGCAGTCTTGGAGTGTGCACTGGGACTTAATGCGACAACGCGTTTTAAAATAGGTATATATATACATCCATGCCAAAAATATGATAGGATGGATAACGAATTTTAACGTTCTCTTGTTGTTGTTCCTTGTTTAAGTGTTTGTACGTTTTTTTGGGTGGACTAGCTCGAATGGATCATATGTTTCCTTCTAGTCCTTCCCCACTGCATATTTTTTCTTTGTACTGAGTAGTTTTTTCGTTGTATTTATTTAATTTCTGATTAGTTTGCTTATATATGTATGTACATGTTGTTCCTTATGTTCAAATGCAGTGAAAATGGATTAATTTAAATTAAATTAATTAAATTATAAAGTCGAGTTCAGAGCTGGTCTATAAACTAATATTAGCAATTGCTGGGGTACTGGGTACTATTTGCTGACTTATGCAAGAGCTCAGGATACACAGCGAAAGGGTTAAACTGATCAGGAATGGAATGTTTTTTGATTTAGGTCTTGAACCAAAAGATTTTGAAAACGATGAAAAGATTAATTTTTCAATAAGAAAACTCGGTTCAGAGTTGCATCTTGTGATGCTGAGGGAAAGAGACTCTCTTGTATTGGGATTTGAATGATATGTTGTACGTTCAACAGAATCAAAGGCTGAACTCTAAAAAACGAACAACCTTTTCACCAGATTTGGTGATACGAAATTGGAGCAACACAGATGTTAAAATTGATAACCATTATAGAGATATTTTTCACCAACTTCTTTCCAGACAGGATGAGAATTTCAATGATGAAGTCCGTAGTCTACAATTTCGTAATAACTACTTGCGTCATTCATGTTTACAGGAAAAGAAACCAAGCGTCCATGTGTGGATACTGATGCTAGAACATTTACACTTCGTACGAATATATCACATCAGCCTTGAAAAGAACATGTGATCGAATGCTCTGGAATCATGTAAAGTACTTGCGGTATCTCAAACGAAAACAGAACGATATGTTCAATTACTAGTAATTAAGAAATATTTTGGGAGTGGTGGCGAGAGTGGGAAAGGGGTAATTAGATAGGGCTGGGCTGATTGGGCTGGGAGTAACAGAAGTTCGAGAATGACAACAATTGGATATATAAATGAGAAAAATGGGTTATTTGTGTTTGAGCGGACATTGTCTGAGCCAAATAATAAGAAGGGCATTTCCCTACCGAAGACAAAGAAAGGAATTCGCCGTTTGTTAGACTATTCCTCCCACCCTAGCACATTGTAATCTTTAGTCTCTGAGCTATACCCTGCGTGCAGAGGTTACTCCTCCAATCCTTGCGCGTGGGACAAGAGGGAAAGTAATCCCTGCGATTTCCACACTGATATTTGACAATAAGTGTGTTTCAAAATCGGTTCTAGGAACACTAACAAGAACCTTCACGCCACGGCGTGATGGATGCATCAAGAATTCGGCGCGAAAATTACTTTCTCCTATGTCAACCTCGCGCATGCTCAACTAGAATTCACGAAATCTGAATCTTTTTCCTTCGCTCGCTTGCGAGAGGAAGACCAGAAATTACACCAAATTTCAAAATTACGCGACCTAGTGGCGATGGCTTGTCTGGATTTTAAGCTTCTGTCAATCAAATTGTAACGACTAGAATTTGTAAAATTTTAGATTTCTAAATTCAGAAACAAAACAAACTTGAATTTATTGACAGAACATTTAGTATTTAACGACTTTTGATGTAAATTTAAGCTTGCTTCAGGGAGAACGAATAGTCGGAGATTTGATTGACGGTAGTCAAAACACTGAAAAAGCCATTCAAGTGTCGTGTACAAAGGTCGCGTAATTGTGAAAATAGGTGTAAAAACTCTGCTTTTAGGGTGTATATGAGCATTTTGAGTCATGTGGTGTTATTAAAGTTTGCAATTTTTCAACTAATGTTAACTTAATAAAATTTGTTTTTATTCCGTGAATTCCGATTTTGTTTATTCCATTGAATTTTTCATTCTTAAATACCTGCATGCGTTGTTATGGTCTGTTGCGTCTTTTACTCAAGTAGAAATAGATTTCCATAAATTATGCTAAGCATGGCAAACATGTGCAAAAGATGGAGTTAACACAAAGCTTCTGTTTCCAAAACACTGAGAAATTATTCGAGTTAACATGATTGCATTCTCGAAATCTTTGCGTTTCTACCTTCACCCTCTTCTACGGTTATGTCTGCTACCATGGCGTCATCGCCTCAGCATAACGGTTTGTCTCGTCATAATACTTTTACCGCTTTTATACTTTGTAAACTTTGAAGATTTGTATATGAGTGTCACAGAAGAAGTCTCCGATGAATATTTGGATTATATCTCTAAAAGTGCGACCTGTAGACTACCAGACATCAATCCTTATCATGATAGCATTCTACCATTCATCAAAAACACCAAGCCATTCGACTGTGGAAAGCCTTTGGCGACTTTCGAAAACAATGTTCTTCAGTTTGAGGGACAAAATGTTGTATCTGTGCAGTACAGGACGATTACAAGACCTGAAGGGGATGACAGCAAAGTGGTTGTGTCAGAACCGGTAACAGTTCCTAATCTATTAACCGCCGACAAGCCTTTGGAAGGTAAAAAGGCAGAAGGCCCCATTAAACCAGGTAAAATCTATTTGAATTGAGATTTTACAAGTTAAAGAAAAACTTTTTTAATCTTTTACATGTATATACATACAACAACAGCTCAAAAGTTTTGTTTAACACTTTGCATACAATAGAGTTATTCCGTGTTAGACGCTTTTGATACCGTTGAGATGCAAATGTGCAAATGTTATCCTTGGGCATGCAAATTACGAATACTGGCATGTCCTGTGAAATCTTTTGTTCAGTGAAAAGAATCATTCAAGCAAAGATTAACTTTTGAAACCGATGGAATTTTGCTCCTTTTTAAACATAGAGATAGATAGATGGATAGAGTTGCGAATAACGGAAACATTTCGAAATGAGAAGGAGAAAGTGCGAATTTACCTAACGTTTTCTTACTCTGTCCAGAATAACACTCTTTCGCAGGCTTTCCTTTCAAGAAACTACAACGCCTTTTCATCTTTTGTTTATCATTTCACTCACCTTTATAAAAAGCTAGAAAGCTTACGATTCCTTCGATTACCTTTTTTTAACTTCAGTATCACCGTTTTTATTTTATCTTACCCTACGGCCTCGGGACTTCCACTAAACCTCCCTCGGCTTCGGGGACATTTAATCACTAATATCCCTCAGGGTCATGGTATTACTTATAATAAACGCACGAAACCGCAAGCTTCGACTATTTAGATGAGCATGATGAATCATATAAACGCCAGAACAACATAAACTCAAATTCATTTGAAAAGCGTTATAAATGAAAACTCGGGTTAACGTTGTTTTGGTCGTCATGCATCTCCGTTGTCCAGTTTTTTCCTAAACTTGTAAATTCCAATTCATTATTCATAAAAAAATCAGTGGGCAATGGAGATGCTTGAGCGGCCTAAAAATTTACGTTTTTATAATTTATTTTGGATATCTTACAATGCTTCAATGGCCATGAAATATGTAGGATTAAGAAACAACTTGATAAAAACGGTGATACTGAAGTTAAAAAAAGGTAATCGAAGGAATCGTAAGCTTTCTAGCTTTTTATAAAGGTGAGTGAAATGATAAACAAAAGATGAAAAGGCGTTGTAGTTTCTTGAAAGGAAAGCCTGCGAAAGAGTGTTATTCTGGACAGAGTAAGAAAACGTTAGGTAAATTCGCACTTTCTCCTTCTCATTTCGAAATGTTTCCGTTATTCGCAACTCTATCCATCTATCTATCTCTATGTTTAAAAAGGAGCAAAATTCCATCGGTTTCAAAAGTTAATCTTTGCTTGAATGATTCTTTTCACTGAACAAAAGATTTCACAGGACATGCCAGTATTCGTAATTTGCATGCCCAAGGATAACATTTGCACATTTGCATCTCAACGGTATCAAAAGCGTCTAACACGGAATAACTCTAATATGTGTATTTTCTGTCAACTGAATTCTAAGACTTTTTAATTAATGTAGTTGATCACTTTCCGTCAATGGACTCCAAACCATAGATAGCCCGCCTTTCATATATTTGACTAGAAAAGTAGTAATAACCAGTCGACAATATACTCTCACATCAAGGAGATGAGTCGATGAAGACCACAGGATTAAATCAAGTCTAGTCAAACTTAAGATATCAGTTTTTTCATCGAGAAATTGTCATATTTTTTGGAGTTATTAAGGCACGTCGGGGGTTCCTGTGGTAAATTTAGGTTGGTCTTCCTGTGTTTTCGATCATTGTGGCTCTGTCCTTTTGGATTCCATCTTCTGAATATAGATTACATGTATTTGCTTTTCATGAGGCTAGACCTTTAAGCTGGGTCGTTTCGACATGGGGATTTCCAAATATATAACTAACAGCTTAAAACATTGACCCTTTTCAAAATCATTAAAAGATAGAAGCTTATGGTTTGTCCGATCCCTTCCTCCTCCATATATGTTGGGTCATTTGTCCCCTCCCCCCTCCTCCACTATAAAACCGCTCTTCTTCGCTCTTTTATCAAATATCTTACTTACATTCATATAGGTGGATATGGTTGTATTGTGCATGACTTGTCTAAAAAATGTCTTCATCCTTATGGTGGTGTTGGTTTACCTAATGGACTTCAACCTGTGGTATTCCATGAAAATTGTTGCATCAAGAATGCGTACTTTCAGATGGAGAAAAATGGAGCTCTCAGGCATGTACAGAGTGGTAGATGTGTGCGTCTTAAAAGTAAGTTTACTGAATATATTGCTAATTCAATTAACGTTGTCGCTGAAAAATGCCTAAAGTGTAAAGCTTTGAGAGTGGAATCATGAAAATTATTTATCACCGTGACATCATTACAATAAAAAAAACTTACTGTATGCTTGCAAATGGCTACAACTTGGACACATATTCCTTAATTTCTAGATAAGCCTAAGCAAAATTTGTTAGTAAACAAAAGATAGCTTGAAGTCCTTATAGCCCTTTATAGGCTTTTTCAGGCGATCAACGTCTAATTGAAATAGCAATTTTTGAAATAAGTGTATAGTCTATGTGATGCAAAGTGACAGTACAGTCGAACCTCTCCACAACGACCAGTATTTACCGTCACCTATATCCATGTGATCCGTACGTTTCCTCTAGATTGAAACCTCTGTATAGTGACCACCTCTCCACATGACCAATGTCATTCATCCCCAAGGTGGCTATCGTGGAGAGGTTTGACCGCAACTCATTGATTATTTCGACCTCTTTTAACACGGATAAAATTCCAGTCGTTTTCAGGTTTTCATAAATCATATATATCATTTTTAAAGTAATTTGACTATATCTATAAAGTAAGATAACTGTATCACTTTTTAAATTGGAGATTAGAGAGATTATAAACTAATAGGAATTCAGTCAAAGGAGAAATTCAGTGTTCGCGTAAAGCTTTGGTTTAAAATGTACGGCATTATCCTGAAATTAATTCTGAAGTTTTGTGTTTAAACTCGGGTTTTTTCAAACTTTAGCGTGCATGAAATATCTCAATAGCAACGAGATCTCGTGTAGAAATTTGAAAAATTAGTTATTCGTAAATTAATAACTAAAGATTAGGGGCTGGGCAAAATTATTACCGAGGCAGAACAAAGGGTCACCGCGTTTAGATCTAGAACTGAAATATGAGGCTTTGTTGGCACAGGTACGTATGATGGTACCTACAATCTCCAAATTAATCTTTGAATCACCTCAACCCCTTTCCTCCGTCAATGTTGATTGCCGTTCAGAGGTTCATTTGGAAGCCGTAAGCGAGTTTTACGGCGCCCAAGGCTACCATCAACATTGATAGGGAAGCGCGAATGTGTTCTACACTTGCAGAACATTCTTGATTCAGATAAAATCGTTGCAGATTGTAGCAAACTGCCTTGGATGCCTTTATGCTGACCACGAGCCTGGTCATGTGACGTCATTTGTGATAAACGACTTTCTGATAAACAAAAATTATGTTTTCAGGCCCAGGTTCTACAGGCACATCGCTAACTCTCCACCAAAAGTGTGACATTAAGTTTGAAGTGAAAGACAACTATATTCAAATGAAAGGAAGCAGTTTTTGCCTGCAACCTGATAGCAGGGGAGACGAGCCAGCAAATAACGAAGAGATTGTTGTCGATGGAAATTGTGATAGCAAGAGACATGCTTTTCATTTTGTGTCCATTGAAGGTAATCACAATGTATAATTTAAACAGCTCCTTACAACGATGGCCAATTATCCTGACTTTCTACTTTTATTGGTAACATTTTCCTAATCATTTCCCACCGTCACTGAATTGATTGTGTTTTGAAGTCCAATTTTGACTTTTAATTAGCAAAACTGCCTGCATGTGAAAATAAACACAAAGCAAAGGATATTCATTTAAAAAAATATGCACATTACATATCTTGAATCAGTTAGTCAGCCAGCCAGCCAGCCAGCCAGCCAGCCAGCCAATAAAAAATAAAAAAGCACGAAAGAAAACGAAAGCATATTGGGAATGCACGACCAAATTAATTTCAAAAATACGTTTTTTTTACGAAAACATCGCTTCATTTACTTAAAGTGCCCCTAACCCCTAAATTGAAATTCTGAGAATCGTTTCTTCATGAATGGAAATGTTTAATGGTGAAATATCTCCGGATAAAATCATCTCCTTTCGGAGCATTAAGCATTTGAAGTCGGGAAATGCAAATGAGATGACGTAAAAAAAGGAATTTGCATGATTTTGTCTCCAATTTTGAAACAAGCGTGTTTGAGTTAGGCGGAAAAACATTCACCAAACTTTGTACTTTAGCAATGAGAATGTTTTGCAAATGAAGAAATAGTATAAAATTCATCTCTAGTGTTTTTGTATATTCAAGTAGTCCTTTTTCTACGTCATCTCATTTGCATTTTCAGATTTCAAATGCTTAATCCTCAGAAAGGAGATGATTTTATCCTAAAATATTTAACCATAAGGCTTTTCCACTCATGAAGAAACGATTATCAAAATTTCAATTTAGGGGTTAGGGGCACTTTAAGTTTACATATTATCAGAAGGTACTAATCCAAGAAAAAAAAATTTAAAGCCACCACCTTATTTTACGTCGATAACTCGTGAATGGAAAGAAGTGGTGAGTGGGAATCGAACTCGACCTCTCGTATCAGAAAGCCGCGCACTAACCAACTGAGCTACACTTGCTCCTTATGAAACGCATTGTCAATTGTTTTTTTTACACATCAAACTTCATTTCTCTTTCTAGGAGTTCCATTTAAAGGCAAAGTCCACATAAACACAGACTTTATACGTCTTGACATCAAAAACGGTGGAACAGCAGATGACGTAACTGAATTCTACATGCAAACGGCTTATAAGGAAAACGTTGCCAAAAGAACAATCACCCCTGCCGGTATACCGGCCAATATTATCATGATCTTGTATGACTCCACCTCTGCTGCAAACTTCTTGCGCAAAATGCCTAAAACACTGAAGTACTTGACGAAGTCTTTAGACACAGTTTTCTTAAAAGGTTTGTAGAACGAGTCCAACTTGTTGGTATCTGTAACATTTTTATATATTTTGATTTAAAATCGTTTTCTATATAATTCCTTTTGCAGAGTAATATAAAGACAAAAGCTTTTTCGAGTTAATTTTTTGTCATTTTGTAGCTAGGTGACACCAATCGTCAAGCACGTCACGCTACATGCAAGAACTAGATGCGCGGAAACAATGGCCGGAAACGTCCTAAATTTTTTTGGGCTTTAATTTACTTTCATGCAAAACCAATTCAGTTCTAGAAATCTAATTATCTAAAACTAGCCTAAATATGTAGCTTATCTGCCATTTAAAAAACATTGAAAACGGAGATCACTGAACCTGACACCGAGTAACTAGCTGCAAGTTATAGTATGTGCAAAGCCGAATGATGTGGTTTGCATTGGAATATAAGTTATAGGTTTTGAGTTAGGATTGTGGTTTTTCGTATTAAGTCAGGAAACACAACAGCAAAAATGGTTTGTCTCAGATTCAGATTGGCTGACATCAACGTTTTTTAAATGATATATCCTGTTTACTACTTGTGAGCAAGACACACAATGCAGCTTTTCCTGCACCATCGCGCGCAACAGCAAACTCCATGGGTCCACCCCTGCAACTATTTACTTCAGTGTATGCAACGGTTGCAAAAGAACAATCGTATTCTACCCCTACAACGTTGCGTGTATGAAGATCGAGAACTGTTTTGATGTAGTGAAAAAAATGCTCTTGATCTTGTTATTGTATGTATTCATGATCACCTATTTATTATAATGTCTTGACCTTTGTATGCAGTAATTTATTGTATTGTATTGTATTGTATTGTATTGTATTGCATTGTATTGTATTGTATTGTATTGTATTGTATTGTAATATAGTATTGTATTGTATTATATTGTATTGTATTGTATTGTATTGTATTGTATTGTATTGTATTGTATTGTATTGTATTGTATTGTATTGTATTGTATTGTATTGTATTGTATCACAACATGAGTTTGGAGTTGCTGTGTTGTCATGTGATTATTATCCCATTTTTGTGGCTACTGCCTCGAAAAGGCGAAGCCACTATGTCATCGTCGTGTAAGTCCATAAGATAGTAACACCACAGGAAGCCCAATGCGTAACTAACAACGCATGCCAGATCGAAAGACGAACGTAGTTTTTCGCTTTTCTGAACGATCTTCGCAATGGCGGGCTTACAGGAAGACACGGGCTTCTTGATCAGACGGTCCTAGCAAGTATTAGCTCAAGTACTTTTCAACCTGTAAGTGATGAATATATTGGAACTTTGCTTAGTAAAATCGAAAGCAATAAGTCATGTGGTCCTGACAACATTATGACAAAGATTCTTAAATTGTCAGCACCATCTCTTGGACTGAGGTCCTCTAGCTAAGCTCCTGAATGTATTGCATTGCATTGCATTGCATTGTGTTATGTTGTGTTGTTGTGTTGTTGTGTTGTGTTGTGTTGTGTTGTGTTGTGTTGTGTTGTATTAAAATACTGAGAACCTGGCTTTCACTCTCAAACCAGTAATTGCGCAACTTCGCAGGAAATGATCACATATGATTTGGCTCATATGTTACTTTGTCTTACAGGTCAAACAGTTGTTGGTGACGGTACCACTGCTCAACTATCAGCGATGCTTACTGGCATACCAGAGCGCAATCAACCTGAGAGCAGGAAATCACGTCGTCACTCAAACACCGTCGATAATTGGCGATGGATCTTCAAAGAATTCGAGTCTCGTGGTTACGCTACGATGTATTCTGAAGATGCTCCATTTGTTGGGGCGTTTAATTTTCGATTGAAGGGGTTTCGAAATCCTCCTACTGATCATTATGGAAGGTACTTTTGGCTGGAGGCGGAAAACCATATCAAAAGTGAAATGTGTATTGGAAATCAAGGAATACATAATCTTACCTACAAATACCTTCTGTCTCTTTTTAGAACTTACAAGAAAAACCCAAAATTTGCGTTAATCAACTTTTCAACACTTGTACACAGGGATCTCAATGCACTCGGATACGATGATGGTGATCTTTTGGACTTACTGCAGACAATGGAGAAGGAGTCTTTCTTGGAGGACAGTTTTGTTTTTATATTTGGTGACCATGGTTACAGATTCGGTGGAATTAGAAAACAGACTTTACAAGGAAAGCTCGAAGAAAGGCTGCCTCATTTTTCGATTACAGTACCTTTATGGTTTACAAAGAAATATCGTAAATTGTACAACAATCTGAAATTTAATTCGCGAATTTTGACATCGCCTTTTGATATCTATGCTACTCTGAAGCACATATTGTCTTATCCCTGGTACCCTAAGGAAGTTGCTCCAGGCCAAAGTCTGTTTGTAAGACTTGATTATTTTAAGCGGGTTTGTCAGACAGCTGCCATTCGGGCTCATTGGTGCCCCTGCCTCAAAATGGAGGAGGTATCAATTAAAGAACCAATCGTAAAAGAACTGGCATTGTTCGCTGTGTCGTTCATCAATAAAGAACTCAACGAGACTGTTGAGCTCGCAAAGCTTTGCCGCCGGTTGTCATTGAAAAGAATTAAGTCAGCATCTCGCGAAATGCCAGGCAAAAAGGTCCAAACATTTAAGTTCTCGTTCAGAAATATGGAATGCGATTCATGTGGAGTCAAGCTGGCATCCAAAGCTAAGAATACTTTAGTAAAAGACACACTTTATCAAATTCAATTTATTACATCGCCAAATGACGCAACGTATGAAGCAAGTATTAACCTGAAAGGTGGGGTTCCATCTATAAGTGGAGAGATCAGTCGCCTTGATTCCATCAAAAAACAGGCTTATTGCATCCAGGATACTCACGTGGATATGATTAAATTTTGTTTGTGTACATCAGGAGCAGACAGAGTAGAATAACATGAATAATGAATGCATAAGTGGAAACTAGCGAGTACACCACCAATGGGCTGCATGCGTCTATTTCAAAATGGTAGATTGAGGCGACGTACCTGGTTGCTTAGCTAAGCTGCTAATGTGGTGAAATGTGGTGATGGTATGCGGATACAACGCATGCGCAGTTGAATTCATACGGTAACTACACTAAAGTACATGCGCCTTACATGTTACATGATACCTAATCCACCACACTGGATGAGAAAATATACTTACTCTTATGACGAGTCATACCTAAAATTCCAACAATCCTTTTCAAAAAAACATTTTTTTTTCACATAAAAATGTTAAATTCTTTTGAGAATACAATAATGAAAATTAGAATAACAAGAAGCTACCGAAACATATTCAAGAAAGGTATAGGTATAATTCCATATTGGTAGGGCTTACACGGACTAGGAAATCTACAACAGGCCGTACATCAAACATTAAAGTCGTTTTGTTATGAAGGCTGTCATATTCTTTTACTTTTATCCAACGTTGGGTTGGTACCACTTACCGGTTGATGCAAACTGGAGGCCATCTATATTACTACTGTTACTGACTGGTGCCAGCGTGGCCGGACCTGATGAAGGGAGAGGAGAATTCAAAGGGGCAACCTGTCCCTGTCACGCTATCAACGAATCCCCGTCACGCTATCAACGAATCCCCGTCACGCTATCAGCGAATCCCTGTCACGCTATCAACGAGTCCGTCACGCTATCAACGAATCCCCGTCACGCTATCAACGAGTCCCCGTCACGCTATCAACGAGTCCCCGTCACGCTATCAACGAGTCCCCGTTTCGTTCTCGCGTCGCGTTATACTTTTGTTGCATGAATCTGTCTATTCTTGGCTTTTAGACATTACACTACTTAATACCACAATATGCATGAACGCACTTTTTTCGGTTTAGTATTCATCCTCTATCGACTAAATGTATCGGATGGAAAAGGATTTGAACACCACAAAAATATTTACATCTCTTTGTTTATTTATTTTTTTACCAAAAATAAAAACAACTGTACATGTGTACCAAATTATGGGGATTGGTGAGTATATTTATAATTTGTAAATTGAATTCGATATTAATATTCTTTCACTCTTTGGTTTCTTAACCTCACTAAAAATATCAAAATATGATTATCATTTGATTCAAGTGTGCTATGGATGACGTCAGCGGGCAAGAAGCATTTCCCTGCCCTTTCTGGTGTTTAGATTGCTTGTCCGATCTTTGCCAACAGACTAGTTCTTTCTCATGCTAATCTGGCCCTATCGATATTGGCTGGTTTGTTCTTTCAGGTACGTTTGTATCCGTAGAATAACGTAGAACAGCCTTGGGAATGGTCATGGCTCTCGCAATTCTCGGTTGACTTTCAACTTTAACACAATTTTGGGTCTCACTTCTACTCCTGGCTCTTGGTGTCTTTGCAAGTTTTTCGTCCGTTTTCGGATAACCAAGTGCCCAAGACCCCTCGGACCGCTTCACATTATTTTGCGGTATAAGTTGAGGTTTTACTGTCACATTATTTTGTGATATATGCTGAGATTTCACTGTCAATCGCTTCTCCTGTTTTTCTCCGTTTGTGTCGTTGAGAACATTCTTAGCGTCACGTGGTCGAGATAGGTTGGTAAGCTTAGCTGACGTAGACGGTCTTCGTACAATACTAGGCTTACGTGGAATACCTTGTCCTTCCACGGCTAGATTGACTCCGATGTAGGGAGGTGCACTTACATGAGCCTGTCAAAAATAACAGAAAGAAGACAATAAGAACATGTCAATTTTGTCTGCGCATGCGTAGACAGTAACGTAGCGGCAGTCATGTTGGGTGAATTTCAACAAAAACGTTTTTTCAACGATCTACCGCGATCTCGTCACGTGACATTATTTGTCATGTGACAGGAATCGCTTGAGAAATGCTCCGCGAACTAAGGAGTTGAAAGCTCGTGATAGAGGAAAACACCTCCAATAGGTATCTTATTTCCGTTATTAAATATTTCTCATTAGCTGCTGTTGTTCGTTCATCAAACTTTGTCGTTTGTGATGACGTTCAACACTTTGCAGGACACGGAGCAGTTTGTCCACATTTGTGCTGCAGATTATTCTGGAAATTATTAATGAATGAGGAAATAATTCTTACTTGTTTAAAGGCTAACTCAAAACGGCCAGTATCACAATTCTTGTCCTCTCGTCTATCAAGTACAACTGAAACAATAACAGTCATAAGCAATGATGAACAAATCGCGTTAATTACTCAAGGTCAATCGTACACTTTGGATTACCTCAAAGTGAAATCTCAAAACTAACCGACATACAATCGTACGTTTAAGGCCACCATAGGGAGGGAGTATGAGGCCATTGTACAGAGGTTTCGATATATAAAATATATGTATGGATCAGATCAATGGGGAGACAGGAAGTGCTGGCCATGAGTTGTAGAGAGGTGGTCTTTAGTGGAGGCCGTTCGACTACTTGGTCTTCAATTTTAAACACTTCAAACTAAATTGTCATTTTCCAGTTTTGACACCCAAATTTACATCAGTTCTCAAGACTAGAAGATGAGAAAATTCAGTTAAATGTATTGAATCGCCTCATGCATGATCGTTTGTCAAATTAGCGATATTCCTCTCTGTATAAATAGGCGTTTTGAAGCCTTTCTGAGAATTGTTCGAAACTAGAAAAAGATAATTTAGTTTGTAACGTGTTTTTACACAGAGGCTTAATAAGGATGACATTTTATGTCGTCGTCGGAGCACTTGGAAGATGAGCAGATGGTCTCTACAAATATTGTGTATAGTTATATGCTATACCTTTCATAGTGTCTTCTAAAACCTGAGCGCACAATTTTCTAGTGACACCAGTACTAGCTCCCATGGTAGGACTACAGTTGATTTCAATCTATCAGACAAGAGACATATTAAATGTTTGGTACTTTAAATAGCACTTTTTCCCAGGGTTGCGTGTCCATTTGAATTTCAACATGAGTCTCGTTTCAAAGCTATCACACTTTGACGGGACACAAATTCAAAATAACGCGATAACATAGAAGCTGAGGGTGGGAAAAATGAAGCAGAAGAGAAAGAAAAAAGGTACAAAACTCATCATTCTTCTTACCAGCCACGGTTTATAATCGTCTCCTATGATGAAATCAGCGCCATAAAGCTCAAACGAATTCTAGAACAAGAGGGTAAGATTGTCATGAGTAAGATAATCCTTTGTTGTTCTCCTTTGTTGTTCTTATTCAATTCGATGTGCAATACCTTTCTGTACTCAACAATTTCCTGACAGGACTCCATTGCATAAACGACAGCTTGTTTCATTCCAGGGTAGATGACATTATCCCACTTATCACCCACACCTTTTTTCCTGTTTAAAAAAAGAAAACATTATGCCTACGCAAGTTTAAGATATCGCGATGTAAAAATCAAAATTTAGTAGGCCCAGATATCCAGCTACGTAAGGGACATTATGGCTCAAAAATACCGCATCTACTAAGGATTTACTTACTTGAGGAATGACTTGAACTCATCACTTGACCACATATTTTCTTCTGGTAACCGCTTGTCTCTGACTTTCTCGTTCTCAAAGTGTTTTTGCACGGAATTGTTTGCTAAATGTATGCTCCTACAGATTGGAGGGAAATACTGTCAGCCATTTTTAGAAGTTTTCCAGTTTTTGGTTCATAACACCGTGCAACTTCTGATGTAACGGTGATTAATCAGAAACAACATTTCCATTGCAAGCTAAACCCTATCCATTTCGTGTACCAGCAATAGTATGAAAACAGTTGTTGTGGGGATCTAATTTTGACCTTATTTCTCCGGGACGTGACCCATCAACAGAACCATGCAAAAACAACTACGACACGGACGTCACTGACGTTCTTTTGCGTTGGCGCACCATCATCGAGGTTTCCATTCTCGCTTGAACGTCAGTCGAGGCATTCTCACGTTCTAAAATGTCGACGATGGCGCATGAAAGATAATGTCCTCGTAAAGTCCGTGTCGTTGTTTTGGTTGCCAAAGGTCCCCAAAATGGCTCATTATTCAAAGTTGTCCCAATGGCAAACAAATACAATTTTGTATCTTGTGTGTATTGGCAAAAATGGATGATGAGGACCATGACCATGACGATATTTTATTGTTTGTCATGATGAGAATAAACACCACAAACCCCCTCCCCCCCCACCTACATTACCACTTCCACCACCACCACCATTACCACCACCATCATCATCTTCAACAACAATATTAACAAAAAAGAACTTACACGTGAAAATCTTCAAGAGAAAAATTATGCGAACAGAAACGTAGATAACAATCCTGAAAGAAACGCACAATCGATTTATTAGTACTGGACCACAACACCATCTAGTACAGCCACTTTGTGTCCTTACCTGATAGAACCATATGGTTAATGGATTCCAGTCTGTTACAAGATACCACTGACGAATGTCAAACTTAACGCTGTATATCAGAAGTGGACGCTCTGTTCATAAGAAAAAATATATAATCAGTATATTACGCGCGCTCTTATTGGTTGAGAACAATGTGTGATTACAGAACAAATGCACAGATGACGTCAAACCATTCAAAAAGGAAACCAATGCTTTGTGTGTCAAAGCCGTTACATCTAAAAACACACCTATGTATTTCTGCACGACCCAGCGTCCTTCTTTTTGGCCAATGATGTTGCCTGTGAGCTTTAAAATATCTTCAAGACGATCCATACACATTATTCCTAGAAAGACGAGAAAAGGTTTAGTAAAAGAGAAGCCAAAAACAGAAGAGAGAAGAAAGAAGGGAAAAGAAAATAGAAGAGAAGAGAAGAGAAGAGAAGAGAAGAGAAGAGAAGAGAAGAGAAGAGAAGAGAAGAGAAGAGAAGAGAAGAGAAGAGAAGAGAAGAGAAGAGAAGAGAAGAGAAGAGAAGAGAAGAGAAGAGAAGAGAAGAGAAGAGAAGAGAAGAGAAGACTGAGAAGAGGAGAGAAAAAGAAAAAACCAAGAAGGATGAAAACATTTTTTTCAGCGAACCTCGGCCACGTGACTTAGCACCAGGCTTCACGATCCATACATTCCGCTGACCATCAATATCGATTTGCGGCATTTTTTCTTTGAGCTATAAAAGAGCAAAGTATTAGTTAACTTTATCATTATGGTATTTACTAATATTAGTTCTTTCTAGGTTTACCTTGTTAACGACATTCTGACATTCACGAAGAAAAGGGTGAGCGCCCGCGATAATTGTACGTGGTTGCCTGCGGTAAACAAACGAATTACATTAACATACACAGTAGCCTCGTAAAGAGACGTCCTTGGGGTCACCACGTGACTAACGAGACTAGCTTTGCGTGACGACCCAAAGGACGTCTACGTAGAAGGCTACATGCACAGTTGACTACGATGTGGTCATTCTCAAATGAATTCTCTGCCAGAAAATGGAGAAATACCCTCGAAGGGAGCCACTAATCGCTCGACCACCCATGCTTCCCCAAAATAATCTACTACAATAATAAGGTACGTACTAGCTATAGCCAAGATAAATTCCAAAACGCGCATCTTTTTTGATGCGGTTAGACCTTCCGTTCACACTAAAACCGAGTTTTTCTTGTGTCAAGTTTATCAATGTTGACGTAGTGGAAGATTAACATACCTTAATTGATATGAATAATTTATGATTTCATCCCATAGTTCCTCTGTAATGACGGGTTTCTAGGAAAATTAGGAAATGAGTGACGACACAAATATGAATAAGCCACAGTTTTTAAAGGTAAATTAGAAATTATGTCAGGGTAACGAGGGATATTTTGTATTCGTATTTCATCCATGGTCACAACTCAGTCTTGATTCGTGATCTCATAATGATCGATCGAGTGGTTTAGCATCAAAGATAACACGGATTTAGTAGCTCAATATCAGAGTATTGATATTGAGCTACTAAATCCGTGTTATCTTTGATGCTACTCGATGCGATCCTGTTATGTTGCAAAGAGCATGGCTAACATCTGCTCTAGTCTCCTTCACAGGCTCTCTTTAGGTTGGACTTCGTTTGTTTGGAAAAAGAGGCTCCTCAATATAACCAATATAAGCTGCTTTTCCAAAGGAAACCCAACTTATTGCCTGCAAAGGAGACTATAGGGATGAGGTCGGAACAACTGACATCTCAAGGTACCGAATAAACGGGTGGGGACCCACCACATCTGAAAATACATTTCGGTAATTAATGTACTGTTTGCTTCAAGACTTAATGAAGAACGTATTTCTAAAGAGAAATAGTTACTGCAAAGATTGAAATAGTAACGAGATTTTCAAAGTATTCATTAGGGGAGAGGGATTATCTCCCCATACCCACCACCAAATCTAAAAGAGCTGTATGGGTCCCTACTGTAGATCGTCGTTTTGATCTTTCCCAGTACCTGTTCAAACTCTAAAGAAGCATAAGTACTTACTGAGCCGAGAGGGTCATCAACATCAAGATGATCTTGTCTTCGAAGATAATCGCGGCATGCCTCGAGAGAAGACGTCAAGGCCTTGATCGGTAGACTAATGGTACTAGCAACCTCTTCAGAACACGTGGTCTCGTTGTGTGTACTCTCGCTCTCTGTAGAGGTTTGTTCGTTCGAATCTTGGATGGCAGGTAAATTGCTCTTAGAGCTAGAAGGACTTTGGAATTGTAAAAGCACCCACTTGATAATGGATATGGCAGCACATATCCGAAAATCATCTGATAGAAAATAGGATAATCTGTTAATCGCTTAGTCTGAGATTGTCTTTTCTTTAAGTGACAAAGGAAGGTGAGCGAAAGGACGGCTGTTTTCTCGGGCGGCGTGCCATTAACCCTTCATAGACAAACTTTACTTCTTTCTGAAAGAGAGTCTTTTCCAGACGGACAAGTAGTCAAGTGTGTGAAAAGGGGACGGACAGAATTCGAGAAGCAAAAGTCGTCTGTTTTATCTGTTACATTCACACTAAGACGATCTAAGACGAACACATCGTCATACAACTTGTCAAATATCACAAATATCTGTCTTCTGGTGTACAACGGCCAGTCATTATCCTTTCAGTAAACCACTTCAATATGAATCTGATTATAGTCAAACTCACCTATAAAATCTAATTTGTCTTCTTCTGCACCTAACCGATGACATCTTGGGAAAAACGTCATGGGGTCTACCTCCTCGTAAAAAGCTATATTTCGAATATTTGTACAAAGGCCAACCTGTGAGAGTGTGTAATGTTAGAATTGACTACCGATATGGTAAATATATTATCATGAAATGAAGAAATAATGTTGATAATCGATCCTGAAGATCGAGAGACTGTTCGAAGCTTGGTGGAGATAGAAGCGTACGAGGGTGAGGAGCAGGAGAAGGATGAGGAATCCGAAACAGGACAGGGTGTCAGGACTGAAGGAGGAGGAGAGGAAAGAAGAGTAGGACGAGGAAAGAAGAGTAGGATGAGGTAAGAAGTTCTACCTTTGTCGTGAAAGAGTATGCCCTTGAGAAATGGTTTACAATCTGATCCTGAAATGTGAAAGAAATGAATCAAAATCCATATTTAATCAAAAGGAAAGCACACGTGACCATAAAAAATGACGCCTTGCAATTCTTCAACTCACCTTCTTTAAGTACTTAAAATCGATATCATCTCTTTTAACTGTCCAAATAAAAGAAGCCACGGCGTTCCGTACCATTCTTGACTGGAAAATACAAATAGTTCAAATTATCACCAGTTATTTTCATTCCACGCGTGGTATCATTCAATAGGTCCCCACATCTATCTTTCTCAAACTCAACAAGACTTATCTAGAAATATAGATTACTGTTCTTACCATTAGGTTAAACTCACTATCAGGTCCACCATCTTCATATCCAGCTTTCCAATCTTCATCATCCGAGTCATCATCATCATCATCGTCGTCGTCATCGTTATCAGAACTAATGTAACCACCTTCCTTTTTGTCCTCATCGGGTTTGATGTCCATCTCTTTGTTTGAGGTTTCCTTGGCTTTAGAGCCTTTCTCTCTAGGGGTGGTATTGGGAGTTTGATTGTCATCACAGTCATCATCACTGCTGCAGGAATCATCGTCACTGTTGTTTCCTGCCTTTTTCTTGGATTTTTTCTTGATCAATGGACAACCATTGTAGTATTTCTCAACGTAACCTCGTCGTCGAAGACAAGCGCGGACAATAGGGTAAGGTCCATGGACGATGAAAACCTTTTTATGCTGGTAAAGAAGAAACGTTTTAATTTTATTCACGCCAAAACAATGTTTAATATAAACACGGTAGAATATTTTATGCTTTCATTGCTTGCAGTAGCTGGCCAATCAAATTCCTTTCAGTCCATTCAGTCTGCATCACAGCGCTTTACAAACCCAAAATATCGACAATCGACAAACCGGTAGTAGCAATGCTAATCTGCATCAAATGAAACTTGCTTATACAGAGTCGACCCGCAACTAACGTACACCTTCAGGAAGCGCACAACAACCCTCGATCTCCTCTCGTGGCAAACTCTACATTGTCCCATAAGTGGACACCCTCTCCTGGGGGGAGGGGGGGGGGACTCTAAAATGAATTCATGGTGCAAGGCGCTTACAGGAGGTTCATCTGTACGGGTTCACAGAGTTCTGATGCATTTTCGCACACATGGACTTAGAGATACTTCACAACTTAGTAATTCTATGCTACATTTAAGATCCACATGGTGCAATATTTCTTGCACGCTCGCAACAGCAGATTTCATGCAGCGTTTGTGCACGCCTGCGACAGATAAGGTCTTAACACATGTAACTTTTCCTGCAACACAACACAATCGAATAGTGTCTCTCCTACAATGTTGCGCGCAACGTCGCAGAAAGTTGCAGATGTAGAACTCGATCCTAAACCTGCAACTGTTGGGCGTAATGTTGCAGAACAAGTCAGTAGCAAGAAAAGTTACATCAATGGTGCTTTACAGACCTTATGATCGACTACTACTTTTGAGACGCAATAAATTTATCGTGTAGCAAAAAATGAAGATAACTGCGTCTTTACGTTTCAACTCGATCTCGTTATCAAAATTTAGTAACTTGGTTACGCTCTCAATTCAGTTGCGCGTGACGCTGCAAAATGTTGGCACAGCCTTCCAAGACATTATATGGGGTTTTCCGTTATCGACGCGTTGGCCATTTTGCCTTACCTTTACGGCAGACTCTGCAACTTCTTTGGCTTGACGAACCTTTTCAAATAATGGATGATCATACTTCATCTTGCTAACATACTGTCCAGGTTGAGATGCAGCTCTTGAATTGTTTCTCTTTTTTGAAATTTTTGTACTGCTATTCCATTCCTCGCTTTCTGTTTTGTTCTTTGTATTCGCTACTGGGTACGTAGCACCTCGCTGGTGTACACGGATTGCGCGTTTATGTTTATTCATGTAAAGATTTTCCACAGACTGATTATATGGGCTTTCTTTTAACCTTTTTGATTGGCTGTCTAAACAGTCTTGGTTTGGTTTAGAACATTTGGTATTACTAGTGTTGGATGAATTTTTAGATGGGTCATTTTCTTCTTGGTTCTCATTCTCTTCCTCATTTCCATTTTCGATGTCAGTCGCTAAGGACGTGGCAGAAACTGGATTTGAGAGATCAGAAGTTGATAGGGAGACCCTTGTCTGACTTTGCAAATCGTTGCTTTTCTGAAAGAATGAAAATGATAAATATACAGCCTGTATTACTATTACCCATTATATTGGCTTACTCAAACCAAATGCCACCAAAACAAATGTTCATTGCAAATTATCCAACCACGATCGAGTATATATATAAACAATAGAATCTCTACAAATGTTAAATATTTTGCTTAAAATGCATATAATTTGCTTTGTGTGTGTGTGAGAACATCGAACATTTAATTGTTTGGGCAGCCTTCATTGGAGTAGTTGTACTGTATGGGGGACTGTAAATAATGTAAATATGTCAAAGTAAAATCAGTAGATTTTTGTACAGCATACATTGCTGTTACACTTATAATTTACAAGTGTAGCTATTGTTTCAGCTGCAAAGAAAAACAGCTAAACTTGTAAATTACACTTGTAAAAGTTTTACTGAAGTAACCTCAATTGACAGACAGACAGACAGACAGACTGACAGACATACTGACTGACTGGCAGACAGACAGACAGGTAGACTGACTGACAGACACAGACAGAATAAATAAACAAAGCACTTATAAATTAAGGGACAAAATTCTTACCTCTTCCTTTATTTCATGACATTCCTTGAACTTAATACTTTTCCTTTTTGGAAGTGATTTAATCATTGGCATTGGACTGAGTCTTGCATTTTTATTAGGAAATAGAGGAGAATATCCTTCATTCTGAAAGAATTGAAATTAATAAAGAATTTTACTTCCTAAAAAAGCTCGTATAATAAAACAATTATTGAATTCAGTGCTTTTAACATCTGGAATAGTTGATATGTTTCAGCAAATGTTATTGGCCTTATCCTATAGCTTTGGCCAATAAACAATGCAGCCTGATAAAACATTATGGCCTCACTCAAACGGGTTGAAAAACTCCGGCCTGTTTCATTAGAATTTTATATTTGAGCAAGTGAAAAATTAATAATAAATTTCAATTTCAATTAAATAATCAGAATAAAATTAAATAAAAAAACAATATAATCAAGTACATGTAATAAAAATATATTAAATTAAATTCAAACAATCATTATCTATTAAAGTTCTTATTTTTGACCTGTAAAGACAAGCCACAAATTCACACTCCATCAAGCTACAAATTACCCCCCATGGCGTGAAATATTACGTGTTAAAAACAATATGTAGCATGTACAGATATTCTACAAACTGTTCAATCTAAAATAAATAAATAACATAAAATAAAATAAAATAGGGAACAGAATTCCTCTTTAAATCAATATGCATATTGAAGCAATTTCTGCAATTTCATCGTATTTGTATATTGTACATATTTCATGAGATTAGATGTTTGAATTTCAATTACTGACATTAAAATTCTGTCCGCGGAAAAAAGTATTTTGGCGATGTTTTGAGCAAATAAATACGCTATAACGGTAGTGTTTACATCCCGGTGTTTACAACTTGGGCCGATTGTCTTCGAAAATTCGAATTATCGATGAAGTGTTCGATAAAATGTAATAATCACGCAATGATGTGGAGTTATTTAGTAGAATATATTATATTACTGTAATTAAATATTTAACATCATGTTTTTCTTTTTTGTATAGGTATACAAAGACAATTCTGCATTTGTATAGTTGCAACACAAAGTCAAACAACTTACTATGAGGCGCTTTTGTTTCTCCATGTGCATCAGCTGACGATCCAGAAATGTTGTTTTCAAATTTTGTACAATTTTCACACTGTTTGAGCTGACCCTCGGCTTGAAGGTGAAGATTTCTTCTCCTTCGGCATTCTGACTAGATAATCGTCGATTTGGTTGAGCAGTGCGCATTTTTTCACCCCTTTCTCTGGCAAGTTTTATACTCAAAGCGTTCAACTTCGGTGCAAATGTCAATTCAGATTCGAAGTTCAGAAGGTCTTTTTGCTGTGTTTTGATGGACGACACCATGTTTTTAGCCGTCGATAATTTTTTAAGTGGACTAAGTTTTTTCAGTTCACCATCAGAATCTTTCGTAGAACGTTTCACAGAATGATAAAGAGCAAAATCGCCAGGTTTGGAAGCAATTCGTTGAATGGTCTCTACCACATTATTGGACTCTTCACAAGACGAGTTTTCGCGAGTGTTTTCTGCAGTTAATAGGGCATTCTGTGGAGATGAATTAGAAGATACGGCATTTACTATGCTTGACTTCATAATGTCGTATGTTTTACAATACTCTAACATCTCCATTTTCCCCGCAAACTGCCCTATTTGTAAAGATGATCCAAACACACAGCCGCCATCTTTCGCTTATGGTAGCCATGGAGATGTAGCAAACACAGGAACCCCACAACGTGATCAAACAAATCAAACAATCACCCATTTGTTCCTATTTATTGACCTGTAACGAATGTAAACAAATACAAAGGATAGTATTGATTGGGGCAATTATTCGATTGATTCATGCATCAAAAAACAATCATCTTTTTTTAACTGGACAATTGCAAATATAGTTCGCGTCTGGTTGCGAGCGGAATCTTTTTTACCGCACTAAGGCACTGTGACAACTCAGTTTGGCACAGTTTCGATTCGTTGGCCTTGATTGCACATATCCAATGATTAATTTAGTTTTATAGCTTTATTTTATGAGTGTAAGGAAAATTGAAGAAAAGACAAATGGAATTTACTGTAGCCATCATTCATATTGTGGAAACTGATTTATCAAAGCACAATAAATAAATGAACACACAAACAAGAAATATAAGTAATATATTTATAATAATAAAGCAGAAAGTAAACGAATGAATCGATTAATGAATATCCATGACGGAGTATAAAAAGACGTAGCTTTAGTTTGGAACGCGTATTTACTAGGAGGTTATGTAAACACGGCTGGTTTCTTTGCCTAGCGTAAAGTTTGCACTTGGGTACAAATATGAAATACAAGTTGCGCGATTTAAAAATATTAAAAACACAAATTTGAGCGGCCTTCAAGGGGCCAAACACTTATTAGAGTAGAATTGAAAAAGTAAAGCAAACTAGAGTCTCCTTTCGGGTTTCTTTTCACTTCTAGTTTTTCAGATCAATAATTAATTTTCATCCATGTAAATACTTAAGAAGTAAAATTGGAAATACCTACGGCGTGTATGTACCTATATTTGCACAAAACATTAACTTATAAAAGCTGAGACTTTTTATGGGTCCTGTGTAAACTAGTAATATATGATATGTTTTATCTGTGAATTTGCTTCATAATCGTGTTTTGGACCATCAACAATTTGTGTCAGTCACTGTTTGAAACGTCGACGTCCGGGGGGTCCGACGTCTTTGTTTATAATCATCTAATAATAAGATTTTTTCCCAGTGTTCCTTTCGGTCTCAGCTTCTATGCTTTGAAAGAGTCAATGTTTGTGCAAATAGCTATATAGCTATTTCAAATTAAGGTTGTTCGACTGAAAAAAGGCCGTAAAGGCGTAAACTATCTTTACTAACAAACTTATCTGTAGGCTATCTGAGAAATTAAGGAATATGTGTCCAAGTTGTAGAATTTGCAAGCATGCAGTGAGTTTTTTATTGTAATGTCACGGTGATAAAAAGTTTTCATGATTCCGCTCTCAAAGCTTTAGGCTTTTTTCAGCGACAACGTTAATTGAATTAGCTATATACCCGTTTCAGAAAACGTAGACGGTCTGACATCTGAATGTGAATGAATGGATGATATTACGCATATTTAAAGATTCATTCATTCATTCATTCTCACAATTCTATTGAGTCTCAGATTCAGATTTAGATGTCAGACCGTCAACCTTTTTTGAAACAAGTATATATCAGGCTATGTAAACTTGGAAAACGCGTTTTATAATTGTTAAATGTTGCTTGCGAATATGTATATCTGTTTATGTCATTACTACTGTCAAAACGGATTTAATGGCTACTTATATGTGTATAGAAAACCATATGTTTTCGTGGGCAATTTGGAAAGGCGAGTGTAATTTGAGCTTTTAGAATCCCACTTATTTAAATTTAATCCAAATTTAACGAGAAAATCATGTGAGTTCCTATCATTAATATACATGAAAAATAGAGAAAAAGCAAGCATTTCTAACTCCTACTTTAATCGCACAGTTATTCTTTGGAATGCTCTGCCTCTTGAAATCAAGAAATGTACTTCCTTGTTTGTCGTCTTTCAAAAAGAAACTCCATGCGCACTATAAATCGCTCCTACTTTTGATCCAGATCGAATTAGAACTTTTAAAACAATCTGCTCTAAATATGCAGATCGGTTAACCCAGAAATTGTTTGCTGTCGATAGAAAATGTTTTTTGTTTTAATCTATATTGTACTCTATTGTACTATATTGTACTGTATTGTACTATATTGTATTGTATAGTTGTATTGTTTATGTGTACATTGTAATTTGTATGGGGCTTTGCTTGTATGGACTTCATGTCGTTTCATTGCCTCGTTGAAGCTATTAAATAAATAATAATAAAAGAAACTGAGCGCGCGCATTTTATATAGTTCAAAAACACTACAAAATCCTTAACTTCTTAGCTTAGCCGTTATCATCACACTCGTCCCTTTGTAACCTAAATATACATAGTTTTGATGATTGGTAATGTGAACAGTAGAAACGAGAAAATTTAGTTCTTCACGCGTTTTTGAAAACTTAGATTTGCACTAAATTTTCTATTTTCTGCACTAAATTCCTTGAAATATCATCAACTGCGCACGTTCAACCAATCAGCATCGTGAAATTTCTTTGTGTATATTAAAGAAGTAAAGTAAAGCAAAGTAGGCCTTTTAGTCTAAGCCAGATTAAAACAGAATAACTTCAAAAACTATCTAAAAATACCTTTTTCTTTGCTGATCCGCTAGCTAATCTCAAATTTAGCAAGACTACGTCATATTTTGTGACGTCACAAACAAAATGAAAGTCAAATAGGTCATATAGTTTACGCGCGCACTTTCCGAATCATTCGTCAGCGAACAGTGCTAAAAATTAAACAAACTCTTCGAAAAGAGTTCAAAAGTTAAGCCCGTTTCTGAATAGTTAAGAAAAATTCATGTCTTAACTTGTAGGTACGTTATAGCACTAGCTTTGATCTTTTACCTTGTGTCGCTTGTACCACAGCTATCTTTTATTGAAAATCTTTGGTGTTCGTACGGTTTTCAGTCCTGTTTTGCCAGCGTTAAGACCTTCTTATATAAGGTATTATTTCTTACAACTTGCAATGCAGGGCCGTAGCATAGCCAGTCATAGAATAACCTAAGCGTGCAACATCTCACCTCTGTAACTTAGGCCCGTATCAAACGAGAACTCAAGTCGGTGCAAATTTAGAACTTGCGTCTCATTTGATCGCCAACGTGTGGCGACCTGACTTGCATCAACTTGCGATGACTTGCGAGTAGTTCAGTGAACGTACTCAAATTTGATCGCAAGTCGATGCAAGTTTTGGATTGTGTGAACGGTCACCACAATAGACTTCATAGTAATTTGTCCCGCGTAAGAGAATTTTACAACTAAGTCGGAAAATAATGGTAAATAGACTTAGTTCACACAGGCACAGGAATCCCATAAAGCCCTAGCTTAAAAAGATGATAGACTGATGGCCTAGTTAAGGTTGGCTTAAAATAAATTTCTGGTCACCACACTTACACCTTTCCGTTTAAGACTTCTTCATATATAGGTCATTACTTTAAAAACCAATTTACCCCGCGTATGAGATAGTTTTACAAATGATTTTAATCAATAAGCCGTTTGTGCGCGCTAACTTCGAACTCTCGAGAAGGCCGCAAGTTATAAGTTCCCACGGTTATAAGCCTTCTCAGCCGCAAGGGGATATATATTATATACTAGCTATAGAAAGTGAAGTGCTGCGAGCCAAAAACAGTTGGTGTATCCACGTTAGCAGAACTGTTCCCCTAAAACTCACGAAAGTACACCGCTTTGTCTGATATATCAAATGTTTCTTGTCTATCTCCTGTGCGTTGTGTGACGAACACTGCTAGTTGACCTTTAATATTGAACTACAGAACATAATTCTCCAGGATCAGTGTCGGACACACACAGTTCAAAATATTTAGCACTTTGAATAAAGCAATTTTTCAAACAATCACAAACGGCTAGCGTTGGCAGTGATTATAAAACTAACTGATTTCAAAAAGCTAGTTTATTTAGGAAGAGATGTGAATCGTAGCCTCCTACGCAGACGTTTTTAGTCTCGATCCAGTAAATTTCTGGATTGAGACTAAAAACGTCTGCGTAAGAGGCTATGTGAATCGCTGGTCGTATGTATCGCATGTTCGTCTAGTGACATCCACAGATTACACTGTGTTCCGAATAGGAGGCTACTCGCTTCGCTCGCAGCAATTAGTGTTGTCAAGGCAAATGACGGCTAGCTTGTTAGGCGCGTTACATTTTCCTGTGACAGGAAACTTACACAGGATACCCAAGAAGCCAGCGCACGGTGAAGCACCACAGGAAGCCTAAGAAAAATATTCCACATTCGCCCGCGCGAATAAAAGAGACTAACGATTTCAATTCTTTTCCTTTTACTATTACATTTGTTTTAAAATTTATGAATGATCAGGGGGCCCTGTGGTGCCATCGAATGACAAGGAGATGCGATCGAAGTCCTTCCAAGTACTTCAATACTAAATCTACAAAGCATCTCCAAAAAATAGACCTCTATGGTCGAGGCCATGTGGTTACTGGCCTCAAATCCAAATATAGATATAGACACATTTTAAGGCCTGTCCCTGGTTGGGGGTGGGGGTAGGGGTTTACTTCGACTAGTGCACACACACACACCGACTTTGTCCTAGTGCCCTTGGTAAGTTTATATAAAATTCTACATAAGCAAAATGAAAAACTGAAGTACCATATAAAATGTAACAGAACCATTGAGAAATATAAATCATGTTCAACCTGCCTTCGCATCTTTACTGAATTAGTAAATGTACATTGTAAACACGGCTGGAAAACAAAATTTCGATCAAACATGTAAGTTTTGTTGAGAAATTGCCTCAACCAAATCAACAATAAACCACTCTTCAAGATAATCTTGAATTTTACGAGGTCAAAAACAAGACGACGTTTGGCATTTTGTTTTAGTATCACAATGTAATTGATAGCCAAGTAGAATTCTTATCAAAGTAAAAAAATATTTTTAGTCTTTCCAAAGTCTCACAAGAATCAATTAAAGCTGTGCCTGATTACATTACCTTAATGCCTACGACCCAAAGCCAAATCTACACTAAAATATCGCCCCATGTTTCCGTGCTTAAGTTTCCTATTTCATTCCGAACGGCTTCGTCAATACTACGTTTATCGAAAATTGATCAAACGTTTCCCTTACAGATATATTTATGAACTAAACTGAACAATTTGGTCTGAAGAGATATATTTTATAACCACAAAGCCTATATTTGATTATTAATAATTGACTTAACACCCTCGGACGGGTGCACGAAGTTCGCATATCTTTCGGCTTGACACTTCGGCTCTACTTCGGAGATTTCCGAATTACACACGCACGCACCCTTGAAGCCCATGGCATAGTGCGTTACTGGCATAAAGCCAGTAACCACAAAAACTAGTCGTTTCCTTGAAACTAAGGAATGAAGAGCTATATCATATGAATTCTAAAGCAACAAAGTACGTCTTTAGATGCTTAAGGGACCTGTTTGAACAGTTCCGTTTTCACACTTTCTATTCTGCCACCTTGAAGACGACTCAAAGGTCGGTAATGCGCATGCACCCTTGTTTTCGCGCGTTATATTTCAATGTCCACGTGATTTATTTTAGACCAATCAAACCACTATCTATTATGCATTTTGCTGCAGAGAAAGAAAGTGAAATTTTACAGGAATGATACTCAAGCTACTTACGTATACCGAGAGCAGCAAGTGATAACATGTGCGCATGTCTCCAACTTCTATTGTCTTGGACAAATGGATAATTTTGAAAGGATAATCAATGATCTGAAGCTTTCTGTTCGCCGTGTTCATTGACCCATGAAAAGGACTTCTAACAAGAATATTTAAGGTGGCTCGACTGGGTTTTGTTTGAGGCGCACCATCGCTGTTTGATCGCAAAATGCGTCGCGGCAAAAAAGCTAATTTCAAAAAAAAAAAACAAAAATCCACAACAAGTCTAGAGATAGATTAAAGTTTCTTTTGACGTTTAAATCATTTTGATCGGAGTTTTCAATAATTTATAGTGGCGGCATGGCGATTTTCATAAACCTGTTTTTTTGGAAAAACTAGAGCTTTTTACAAAATCGCATTTATTGGTTCATAAAATCTGGATCCAGTTCTGCACTCTTACTCAGCTTCAACGATTTCTATGGAAGCGTTTTTGAATAAATCGCGCTTGAACTTTTACGCATCAAAAAAGTAAACAATTTCAAGCATTCAGTTTACTTGGCCGAAAACCTTACTTTTAGGACTCGGAAATAACTTTTTTTGAGCTCATATCGTCGACACATTCAATAACTGTTCGTTTGGAAAAGTAGAACAAAATTACGCCGCACGATTTTGAGAAATATGAATTTAGGTCAAGTTGATAGAGGTGCGCCTTTTCATCTTTTGTTTATCATTTCACTTATCTTTATAAAAAGCTAGAAAACTTAAGATTCGCTCGATAAATTTTTTTCTAACTTCAGTATCAGCATTTTCACCAAGTTGTTTCTTAATCCTACACATTTCATGGCCATTGAAGCATTGTAAGATATCTAAAATAAATTATAAAAACGTACATTTTTAGGCCGCTTACTTCGCGTTGACGATGTTTTGGTCGTCAAGCATCTCCATTGTCCAGTTTTTTCTGAACTTGTGAATTCCGATATATGCCGCTCTTGTTTGCCTTTTGTAAACCTTCCATGTGGCTTCGAGTATGATAATTTGAAACAGCAATTTCAATGGCTTGTATTAAAATAACAAAGGATGAGTGCAACAAGCGGAATCGGAATTCACAAGTTCAGAAAAAAACTGGACAATGGAGATGCTTGACGACCAAAACATCGTCAACGCGAAGTAAGCGGCCTAAAAATGTACGTTTTTATAATTTATTTTGGATATCTTACAATGCTTCAATGGCCATGAAATGTGTAGGATTAAGAAACAACTTGGTGAAAATGCTGATACTGAAGTTAGAAAAAAATTTATCAAGCAAATCTTAAGTTATCTTACTTTTTATAAAGATAAGTGAAATGATAAACAAAAGATGAAAAGGCGCACCTCTATCAACTTGACCTAAATTCATATTTCTCAAAATCGTGCGGCGTAATTTTGTTCTACTTTTCCAAACGAACAGTTATTGAATGTGTCGACGATATGAGCTCAAAAAAAGCTATTTCCGAGTCCTAAAAGTAAGGTTTTCGGCCAAGTAAACTGAATGCTTGAAATTGTTTACTTTTTTGATGCGTAAAAGTTCAAGCGCGTTTTATTCAAAAACGCTTCCATAGAAATCGTTGAAGCTGAGTAAGAGTGCAGAACTGGATCCAGATTTTATGAACCAATAAATGCGGTTTTGTAAAAAACTCTAGTTTTTCCAAAAAATCAGGTTTATGAAAATCGCCATGCCGCCACTATAAATTATTGAAAACTCCGATCAAAATGATTTAAACGTCAAAAGAAACTTTAATCTATCTCTAGACTTGTTGTGGAATTTTTTTTGAAATGAGGTTTTTTGCCGCGACGCATTTTGCAATCAAACAGCGATGGTGCGCCTCAAACAAAACCCAGTCGAGCCACCTTAAGTATAAGAGACAGACCTGAAGAAGACGACCCAAGGATCGTCGAAACGTCGTAAAACATTTCAGAAACATTCACCGTGAAAACCCTAGAAATTTTGAAAGGATAATTTCTAGCTGTTCATACTTCTACACTCGAATGTAATGCTTCGAAAAACTTTGGGGAGACTATACACGACTCTATTTATGAGAAAGGTAGCCCTAAGCCAGGTTAAAACCGTAACTGAGGTCACTTCCGTCCAGCGGCTCGCGCATACTCGTCATGTTATCACTTGCCGTTTATACCGAGTATTCATCAGATCATCAAACTATGATATGTTAACAACTCAAACTACAACAGCATATACTGATTTATGACAAATATGCATTGCCTTACTGCAACCCCTTTGAAATCGTAAGTTGATAACTGACCACTGTCCAACTATTTTACATTCACGTAACATTCAATAAATTTTGTATGAAAACACTTACAGCTATGCAAGAGATACAAACAAATTTCGATTTTTGAAAATTCGTATCTCCTTGAATTTTCAACTTCTATCCTTAAAACTTCACAGTTTTACTGATTTTGATATGCTATTTCCAGCTATGGTAATTGTTTTTAAGTTTGGAAACTTTTGGAATTACATGAAAAAGCCGTTAGTATGAAATGACTGTAGCAATTCACAATTCACATTCACGTCATTTACACGTATAAGATTGCAGAATACGTCTTGGTAACAGTCATATTCGCATTCAGCATGAAAAATTAGTTTAGAATAGTTATGTTACCAGCCTCTACCCCAAAATTCCTTCTACACTTTTTTGCTATCGACTTTTTCAGTTTTGCGCCTAGTCTAATCCACAAATCCAATATTTTCTTCTCCCTCCCTACCATTCTTTACAAGTTTTGGAGAAGCTCGATGATTCTTCCCGGCATCTCAAAAATAAGTCATATGAAAAGGTGAAGCGTGCCCTGGAGGACGGTTCAGAATTGGTTTTGAAACGGAAAAAAGCGATCAAGCTCTCGGACAAGAGTCGGATTACAGTTGGGCTATGGTAAATGAATATCTATCCGACGAGTTAGCGTCAGATTCAGAAGATGAGAAGAGAATTTATCGCTCAGAGAAAAGAGCAGAGAGGAAGGTGAAAGAGAAGCAGCGTCAAAGGAAGGAGAAGAGGGCTAAGTTCTCAAATTCAAAGGTTTCTGGAAGTTCCGATCGCGGATACAGCCACAGTAGTATCAAGAAGCTTGGACCATGTTTCAAGATAAGTACAGTTTTATTAGGATCTTGATCGTACTTGCTCTCTTTTTGCTTCGGCATATTATGGTGTCGTGCCGACCCATATGCACTTCTTAATGCATATTGTGTATGTGTTTGTTGCTGTAAATTCCTGAGAATAGTGCAGAATACTAAAATATCTGCGGTACACAGTATAGCTGATATTTGTTTTCTGCACGTTTCGTTAAGAATTTGTTTTGATAGTGTACAATAGTTGTTGTTTTAATGGTCTCTTAATGAGTCATTTGAGCGAGTTCGTATAACCCATGTTTTAAATGCTAATGAGTTCTGCTTGTATGCTAATTTAGGCACGGAGCCATTTCATGAAAGAAGCACAAGTATAATTACTTTACGCGCGATATAAATCCCATTTTCCATTAATTACACTTTTTGACAAAAGCGTTCTTTAAGGTAGCTCGGTCTAGTTTTTTTCACGGTCAACTAGCGAAGTTTAAACAGCCGTAGCTCCCGCTCCAGTGCGTCTTTTGCCAAGATCTTTTCACACTTGTCTAGATATAGAATGAAGTTTTTAAAAAGGTATATTTTATTGAAATCCGTTTTATTTTAGTGAAGAAATCGTTATGTCGTCTTCTTTACTTAAAGCTCATTTTCGAGAAAAATCGGTCTAAACTTTTAGAGCCACATATCCTACGGTAAAGTTGTTAGTTAGGTCTACATTCTGAGGAAGTGTCAAAAAAATCGTACTCATAGTTTTTCAATAAAAGCGGTTTTATTTTTTTGTATACAAAAAATCATATGTTTTGTACTATTTACGATAACAACCCACTCTGACAAGATACAACAAAATCCTTGCTCCCAGTTATTGCCAAGACTTAGTTCTATACTTTCTGAGATTTTCAATAGATTCAGCCAAGGCAATGATTTTTAAGAGTGGTACAAGTCATGTAATATTTTTGTTCATTTTCTCGCAAAACCTGAACTTTTTGCTTGTGAACGCACTAATTAAAAAATCGTCGATGAATTTTTTTTTAATTTCCGCTATTAATTATTCAGAATATGTCCAATTATGGTTCCAAGTTGGTAAACGAAAGAATACCTCTAAGGTGCTCAAATAAAATTTCAAACTTAGGTATATTTGCATTTGCTTCTGCCGCGGTTGTTTTGCTAAAGCAGTGTTGATTTCGCCGTGTAGTTTGAGTCACACATATTTGCATGCTTTTTCTGTTGTCACATTATGCACGTGCTGATAGACCGTGCGGAAATATTCAATTCGACGACAGGCTCACAATTAAATTACGTTAAAGCAGACTTGATATAGCAAACTCGATCGAATGCACAGAATCACAAAAAAAATGTATTACTTTTGCTTGGCGTAAAAGTTGCATTCTTTGGATTTGTAGGAGCGTTCGAATTGAATATTTCCGCACGGTCGATCAGCACGTGCGCAATGTGACAACAGAAAAAGCATGCAAATATGTGTGACTCAAACTACACGGCGAAATCAACACTGCTTTAGCAAAACAACCGCGGCAGAAGCAAATGCAAATATACCTAAGTTTGAAATTTTATTTGAGCACCTTAGAGGTATTCTTTCGTTTACCAACTTGGAACCATAATTGGACATATTCTGAATAATTAATAGCGGAAATTAAAAAAAAATTCATCGACGATTTTTTAATTAGTGCGTTCACAAGCAAAAAGTTCAGGTTTTGCGAGAAAATGAACAAAAATATTACATGACTTGTACCACTCTTAAAAATCATTGCCTTGGCTGAATCTATTGAAAATCTCAGAAAGTGTAGAACTTAGTCTTGGCAATAACTGGGAGCAAGGATTTTGTTGTATCTTGTCAGAGTGGGTTGTTATCGTAAATAGTACAAAACATATGATTTTTTGTATACAAAAAAATAAAACCGCTTTTATTGAAAAACTATGAGTACGATTTTTTTGACACTTCCTCAGAATGTAGACCTAACTAACAACTTTACCGTAGGATATGTGGCTCTAAAAGTTTAGACCGATTTTTCTCGAAAATGAGCTTTAAGTAAAGAAGACGACATAACGATTTCTTCACTAAAATAAAACGGATTTCAATAAAATATACTTTTTTAAAAACTTCATTCTATATCTAGACAAGTGTGAAAAGATCTTGGCAAAAGACGCACTGGAGCGGGAGCTACGGCTGTTTAAACTTCGCTAGTTGACCGTGAAAAAAACTAGACCGAGCTACCTTAATTCAGTCATCTAACACTTACAAAATAACATACATATGGAAAGGCGCTGTTACACGCTGAAACTTTCCTCTGAAACTTGCCTCAATCGCCGTTGCGAGACAAGTTTCACAACGCCTTGCACCGTGTAACATGGTCATTCGGCTGAAACTTTCCCCGAGTCGGTTTCACGAGACAGTATCACGAAAAGTAGAACTACTTTCTACTCTTGCAACAGAAACGTGTGTCGCGAACAAGTTTCAGGACGAAATTACAGCGTGTAACACCCTTATGAAAATCGTGATCTCGCATCGGCGATCGAGACAAATTTCAGATAAAAGTTTCAGCGTGTAACAGCGCCCTAACTTACTAGCAGATGCCCGTTGTTGTTTCTATTTTCCTTTGTCGATCAGTTTTAGCTGTATCGTAAATTGCTTTGTTGTTATGGTCCGAACCGGTCCCGCATCGGTCGTTTCAACGTTCTAAGTGTTACAAACAAAAGCGACAGCTATCAGCGAAAACAAAAGGGGGTGGGGAAGTAGCGAAAAGACACACAGCAAAAGAGAGAGAAAGTCAAAAAAGTGTAATTTATTGAAAAAGGGATTTATCTCGCGCGTAAAGTAATTATACTTGTGCTTCTTTCATGAAATGGCTCAGTGCCCACATTAGCATACAAGCAGAACTCATTAGCATTTAAAACATGGGTTATACGAACTCGTTTTATTAGAACGATTTCACATAACGGTACAAAAAATGCAAATAGGTTTATCTTATGCAAATTGTAATGACAGTGAAATGAATTCGTGTAATCAGGTAATACAGAATTTATTTTTATTGATTTAATAAAGCTTTTTGTTATTTTATTCATAGTATTCATATATCACAACAAAACAAGAACTTAAAGTTCATAGTCTAAGCAGACTTAACACGCTTCAGTCTTCGTGTCAAGACTTGTTATATAATTTCATAGCACAGTTATGACTTATCACATACATTCAACTTCAGATATTTTTGAACAGTTTGACACGTCTTTCGGCCAAAAAAGCTACAAGTTCAACGGTAGGAGGGAGTAGCCACCTTGGGTGCCTCCATATGCTGCCAATGCACTTATAAGTTTTCATCTCTTTGAAAACATGCTCAACTTTAATCCGTCTACTGGATAGGCGTCTGTTGAACTTTTTAGCCCGGCGTCTGTCCCGACCATGAATAAGGCGCATTTGATTTGCCCGGACGGCTGTGATAAGTGGTCCACCATCAGGGTAGGCTTTGTCTGCCAAGAGCTTTAATCCATGCGGGAGAGCTAGAGGACGCCCAGGTCCAATGGGCGTCATAAGACGGTAAGATGTAGCGTCATGTGTGCTACCAAGAAAACCTGCCTGAACAAACCTCAAGTGACCTTGATTATCAATGACGAGCTGAGTGTGAATACAGTGATAGTGACGATGGCCACTATAGAACAACCTTTGAGGCTCTGTTATTGGGCGATATATCTCATGGGGAGTACTGTCTATTGCTCCAACAACACGAGGAAACTCAGGCCAGTTACCTGCAAGATTATTCCATTCTTGTAAGTTGGGCCAACTAATTTGATTTTGGAAATACTGCCAGAATTCCGGTACAACTTTGTATATAATGCGGACTACAGATCCTGGATCAATATTAAACCAAAGAGCCAAGTTATCGATATGGAGGTACTTTCTCAGCCACATGAGGACGAGTAGTATTTGGTTAGCAACGTTGATGATTTGACGGCGCTGCCGCATCCGTGGCTGTCCATGAACTGTTTGTCTAAGCAATATTGGCGACAAGTCGGTTACCAGCTGTTGGAATGAATTTAGTGTCTCTCCAGTGTTCCTCCAAAACAACCAGGGCTGGCTTGATATCATAGCATACACGTCTCTACCATTATACCCATGGCCATGGAAATTTGGCATTAGGCGTCGATTAAGAGGCAGACTGGTCTCTTCATAAATCGGAGGCTGTATAGCTGTAAACAGCAGCAAAATTGCAATAACGTTTAGAAGAAAAGCTTGTAATTCTTGATCATCCATATCGATACTCCTCGTGACTGAAGCTTCCTTTTTGCATATACAATCAGGTCAAACAATTGCACGTGCAACATTTTCCCGTGCAGTTAGATTTCTTGCACGTCAACAATGGGTTGCTGACACACGTGGCCGCGAAAGCATAGACTCGCATGTGAGCAATTACAAGAGTAACTGTGAAAATGTCGCAGGCAGAAAATGCGATTTTTGAACAAGAAAAGGTTGATACAGGTAAATTTTCGCAATTGCTATACTTAGGGTGTATAAAGCGAAGCTCAGTAGAGGGTCTTTCACTGTATACAGACTATAAATAGGGTTCAAAGCGATGCAGGAGGGTTTGCAATTTTTAGCTTGTTGGCGTTCAAATGCATACGTTTTTAATTCGTATCATATCAAGGGTGAACTGAAATAAGAGTTAGCAGTTTCATATATCACATGCAGCTTGATAAGAACATTAACTGTTAAGGGTATTTGATTAATGATAACTGATAAACCGCACTACTTGATTTTATAAATATGAAAATAGTTTTACTGTTTTTAAAGGAACTACCAAGAGTAGGAAGAGGGTCAACGTCTGTGAAAGAGAACGACAATTCGTAGTTGACTGCTATAAAGAATGCAATGGCAAGAACTGGAAAGATGTAGTTGTGTACATCAAGTCACGAATAGTGGATACAGGACTAAATGAACGAGTCGTGCAGTTGTATATGGATGCCGAAGAAAATGATTTAATCACAAGAATGAAGAATATAGTAAAAGGAGCTTTCAAGGCCGAGCCCGACATAAAACCTAAGTCCAAACCTTTCCAAGTGGAAACGAATGATTCAATCAAGACACAGATGAAATATGCGCAGAAGAGGACAGTCACAGAAAGACGAAGAGATGCTATAAAGAGCAAAGTGGAGAACGAGTTTGTTGCATCATCCTCACAGTCTTCAACTGACTCTGACGACTCAGACCTAGAGCTATCGCTGCCATCCAAAAAAGTAAAGAAAAATAAAAAGAATGACGCTGGGAAAGCACATAAAGCACACAAAAAGATGTGCACAAAGGCGATAGAAACAATGGATAGGGTCAACTCCTTTCTTGAGAAAGCCGAACAAAGGCTGGCCAACAAAAAGCAGTCAAGTCCTTCTTCTATCAATTAGTTGGACTCAATAAAAACTGTTCCTGTTTTGTTGTGATGTATTAATACTATATATAAAATAAAAAGCTGTATTCAATGAAAATAAATTCTGTATTACCTGATTACACGAATTCATTTCACTGTCATTAAAATTTGCATAAGATAAACCTATTTGCATTTTTTGTACCGTTATGTGAAATCGTTCTATTGTTGGTGTAGTATAAATAGGAGTAATTGCACGTGTTTCGTCCTTCGGGTCAACCAACGCCATACGACGCCGTACTTAAGTTTTTGTTACTAATTTTGCTATTTGATTTCTGTGTTTAGTGTGGACAATTTGGCCACTTGAGTGCTTCATGGCCTAAGCTCTCTGCTTCAACAAGCAAAACGTTCAGTGATAAATGACCAGCCGAAGACGCAGACGAGTTGAGTATGATTCCTTTTTACTTAATTTGTCGTCTCACTTAGATGAATTGAATGGTAATATTTCTAGTCGTGGCGTGAAGGCCGTATTACAGGGTCGTGACATGGTACGTTTTTTCGCTCGTGATCTCGTTTTTTGGTCGAACATTTTGATCCCTGATCCCAAAAGTTCTTTTATTTTGATCCCTGATCCCAGTTGTGAAAATTTTGATCCCTGGATCCTGTTGATTTGACTACTGATCCAGATCCCACGTTTGTGACCCCGATCCCATGGCTTGAGATCCCGATCCCAAGCCTGTGATCCCTGATCCCACGTACCATGTCACGACCCTGGTATTAGGCAATGATGCTATAAATTTTGGAGTGAGACTTTGCAGGCTTCTGAGTTTGTGCTTAAGGGAGTGTTCATTATTTATGGGGAAGGGGGGGCTATTGATTGGGATAAATTCGTAGGAAATACTTTTCTGCCCCCCCCCTACAAAATACATAAAAAACTTTTCTGCCTCCCCTCTAAAAGTAGTAAATACTTTCCCCCCCCCCCCCCGTCGAATTGTTATTAACGCCTAGGAAGGCCTTAAATCATTTCACATAATTTTTCTTAATACAAAAAATCAACAATTTAATTGTATTATATATCAATCAAAAAAAAAATAGTCATTTGACTTTCTAGATTTCACCAGGGAGGTGATTTCACATAATATCCAGAACGTGCGCCCTATGTGACTTGATATCTGATGATCATCTTCTTGATCAACACTTTCGTCATCAGAAGCACTGTCTGTGCTCTCTATGTCATCAGTGTCCTCTTCATCGGTATCCATGAATCCCACAACTTCTTCTTCATCTTTGTCAGTCTAATCATCATCGTCAACAAATACTTCTTGGATATCACTCGACATGTGCGTGACTATTGTCCTGACTTTGTCAGCTTTTTTACCTTTTAGAGGCAAAGCATGGTGATTAAGATATTTGTCTAATTCTGGCACAGTTAGCTTTCCTAAAGTACCATTTTCAAGAATTTGCTGCCAATTGTAATCATGTACTGTCTTGTTCTTTTTTTCTGTGCCTTTTTTGTTCTATCTCGTATTGCTTTAGTACGCTGTAGGTTTTGCAAGTGGGTAATGTATTGTACAACATATTCCCTGTGAACAATGTGCTTGTCAGCAAATTCATCTATGGCCTTTGTGTCATCAAGAGAAATGTTGCCTTCAGCAAAAGCCTTTCTTAGCTGAGCCCTTGGCATGAAGTCATCTGGTTCTCTTGGTTTATTATATTTGTTTACACATGGAGTATCATGTACGGATTTGTAGTGATAATTAGGAAGTTTTTCCTTGTCTGGAATGGGTCTGGGAATTCTTCCCATAACAGGACCAGTCCACTCAGTTTTGCTGCAAAATGAACACAGTTCACCACATTTCTTAACACAATCTCCCTTCAGATACTCAATGTAAAGTTCTCCGTGTTCATAGTGATTATCAATGAAGCTGTATATTTTGTCAAAATAGTTGTATCCTGGCACATCTCTCTTTGTGGCATCACTTGCACTATTGTACACTTTCAGTTCTTTCTTGTTAAAGAAAAAGTGATCATCTGACTCAGACGATACCAGCCCATGTATGAAGCTGCTCAACACAGGAGCCCCATCTACGCGATTTGCAAGATCCTCTGCCACAAACCAAGCATTTTTTTCCATGCGCTTAACTTCATATTGCTCGTAATCATTCATGGTCATCGAGCTTATTTCATCTTCAGACATCCCATCAAATCTTTTAATGTATTCCCAGTTTATGGTTTTTCCATCAACTATAGCGTCCCCTAGTGAAAACAATAATCAAGCATAATAAATGAAATACTCCAAAGAAATGTTGAATATTTTAAAAAAGGCAGAAAGACCATTAAACTCCTCTTTGCCCACCTGATGCTGAATTGGTCCTTTCAGCTTCATTCTGCCCACTGTCTCCTCTTGCTCTATGAACTCTTATTCTGTAATCCGAGGCTTCTAATCTTGCTAGTTCAGCATCCCTAAACTTTACTTCAAGATTGGATACTCCAACCCCAGGACCAGCATCTGTGAAATGTGCAACTCGTGGTCGTACCTTTAACAGTAGTTAAAAAATAGAACTATCATACAAAGTAAAAAGATTTTGTAATTTAGCTACTAACTTACTTTTGGTAGGTGTAATTTCTGTAATAATGTAAGAATTGTTTCACAGCAACTTATTAAAGGGGAAAAGTCATCAGGACTGTAAATAGTTTCTATTCCATCCTCTAGCTTTGTAGACATTTCCTTGGCATTATGTTCCAGCTCCCCCAACTTGATGTAAACCTCAGTAAATGTGCTTGGTAAGCTAGAAACAGTTTCATATTAATCATTTATACGAAAAGATAAGTTTTCATGGCAGTGGAGAATATGCTTTTTCAGAAACTAGTTTATGTGTGGTATTTTCAGATATTTACATCAAATGCAGCATACCTTTCTAAATCACCAATGCTTGACTTGGCTTCCCTCACGGCCTTTAGTAGATGACTCAAACGTTTACACTCATACTCTCGATGGGGGCAGTTTTCGTTGCTGGATACTTTAATTAGATCATTTTCTTCTGTCATATCCAAATATTGAAAAGTTGCATATTGAATTCTTGAAGCAAATTCTCTGTGCAGTGCATTATACACATTTTCTTTAACAGGGGGTATTTCAAACATATCTGGAAACTCTGATCTTAGTCGCACAATTTCACTTGCCCATGTTATACCACTGGAATCTATGATTGCTTTTGGCCTCATGACTACAAAGTGTGTGTCACTATCAGCAAGGGTAGTCACATCTGAACCAATCTCTGCCGATCGTTTTGTCATGACCCTGTGAGCAGATGGTGTCTGGTAAACAAGCTTCTCGGGCCAATCATATTTTGGGAGTTGTTTAGCACCTTCACCAACAAGGTTGAGAATCTTGGCCTTTCTAGTTTTTTCACAACCTTCTGATGTTCCTGGTCTAACATATGCTTTGTCATCCATTGAGTGAAGAAGAGAAAATTTAGAACTGTTGTCATCTTTGAAAAGGAAAGTTTTAACATTTTTGACATGAGCTCGTTGATGATGTGTGCATTCATTATCTTGATCTTCAGCTTTAGGTGGCTTAGAAGTACAAAACAAGCCACTTCCAATGTACCTTTTTGCTTGTATAGACCTCACGTTTCTTGGTCTTGAGCGGTTCCATGCAGTTATTGCAGACTTCAAAGGCTTTTTACCACGAATCCTACGGTTATAGTTCACAATTCCTAGGAGATCTCTAGTCTTAACCCGTCTATGAAAAATTACAAATGTTTACACACATTTAAAATTGTATTTCTTTTAGAGTTGTACAACAAATTGAAAGCTACTTTTCTAAAATATAACTCAAAATCGCACCTGTTTGTATACATAACTGTATTATGACGTCGGCCGTGGTATGTTGCTTTATCTTCGATGCTCTTTGCAATGAATTCTTCATCATCACCATCTAGGAGTGTTGGTGCACCAGCACCAAGGCGTCGTCGTTTAATCCTGTGTTCTTCTGCTAAATTCTGAGCTGTCCTTTTTACACTTTGCTTGAATTTCTGTGCTGCTTTTTTGTTAGTACAACCCTGCAACGTCATTTAAAATACCATTTTATGCTATTGCTAGTTCATTGCATTTTGTAATATCATTATCCAGATACTGTAATTATAAAACTATTAATACATATCACATTAAATTGTGTACATATATTGTAAACAAACAATTATTATGCACCTGAACTTCTTTGACTTCATTCAACTGTTCTTTTAGAGTTTCAACCTTTTCCTCGTTATTTTCACGTACATAATCAGGCCACAAATGGCCTTGCTGTTGAAGTGCAACTTCTTTAATATTGATTTCACTCATGAGCTTTTTCACTTTGTCTTGAAGCCTCAATTTAACCAGATCTTCAGCTGCCACTTTAGTTAGCTGAACTTCTTTTGCAGCATCAATGATGCTTGACCTTTTAGATAAAATTTTGTCTACATTGAAAGAATATTTTGTAGAAAGCTCTCTTCTTGATTTTCCATAGCAAAATAACAGCTTTGCACATTCTTTATCCCATTCGGAATCCATTGATGCCAGCACTAACTCTAGAATTTCTGGCTGCACACTAGTAGTGCTTCTTTCCTCATCTGATGTTTGAAGAACCATGTTTAGCAATTTTGGAACATTTACATCAGTTGATTTTAAAATAACAACCCTGTAAGGATATCCAGACAAATAGACAATATTTATGGGAATGCCATACTTTGGGTGCAGCATTAAATCCCTAAATGTTTCCTGATCTATGTTCTTTTCCTGATGACCACTGAAAATTTCATATGCTTCTTGGAAAGGCATAAATCCCTCACTTACACACAGGTGTTTTAAGACTTCACTCATGCCATGCATCTTATCCTTAGTGTTTGCTGATTTTGACAAGTTCTCAATACTCTTCAGTAAATCAAAACAGTCATCTACATTTGTACACTCCTGTAAAGATGATTTCAGCTTTTGATCTACTGTTGAGATTGAGCGAAGAGCAGTCCTTGATATAGCTTGACATTGCGGTTCAATACAGGGAGGTTCTGCAATCTACAATTTTGCAAGATATACATACTTAATTGATATAGGTAAAAAAATGATTGGGAATATTTTACAGCTTTCTAGCTATCACTTCTCCTTTACTCCTTCACAAGGATTTTAGGTTTGCTTGACAACTAGACAAGGCGCATTTTCGAAAAATCAGATACCTGGAGGCATTTTGGGGTAGAGGCTGGTAACATAACTATTCTTAACCGATTTTTCATGCTGAATGCGAATATGACTGTTACCAAGACGTATTCTGCAATCTTATACGTGTAAATGATGCATTTTGTGAATTGCTACAGTCATTTCATACTAACGGCTTTTTCATGTAATTCCAAAAGTTCCCAAACTTAAAAACAATTACCATAGCTGGAAAGAGCACATCAAAATCAGTAAAACTGTGAAGTTTGAAGGATATCAGTTGAAAAATCAAGGAGATACGAATTTTCAAAAAAACGAAATTTTGTATGAAAACACTTACAAACACAAACAAATACAAACAAATACAAACAAATACAAACAAATACAAACAAATACAAACAAATACAAATACAAACAAATACAAACAAATTTCGATTTTTGAAAATTCGTATCTCTTTGATTTTTCAACTGATATCCTTCAAACTTCACAGTTTTACTGATTTTGATATGCTCTTTCCAGCCATGGTAATTGTTTTAAGTTTGGGAACTTTTGGAATTACATGAAAAAGCCGTTAGTATGAAATGGCTGTAGCAATTCACAAAATACGTTATTTACACGTATAAGATTACAGAATACGTCTTGGTAACAGTCATATTCGCATTCAGCATGAAAAATTAGTTTAGAATAGTTATGTTACCAGCCTCTACCCCAAAATGCCTTCTGCACTTTTTGCGATCGACTTTTTCAGTTTTGCGCCTTGTCTAAACTATCATACAAAAAGTTATTGAACATAACTTTAAAAACTTGTTGAGTACTGTTCAATCATTTACCTTACTTATTTTTTCCATTCTAGATCTTCTCTACTTGATATTTTATCTCTACCATACAAACTTTAAGTATATAGTCATGCTTTTCATCGCTTTTCATGTAGAAATGGCATACTTAATAATTTTGACGAAGCTAGGAGTCTGGGGCATACTCCTCTGGGCTTCCTGTGCTAGAAAGTGTGTCAAAAAACAAAATGGCTTCTCAAGAAGATTTTCGCCATTGGCTCAAAACAATTAACATGGATATATATTCCAATGTATTAATTGATGATGGCTGGGACAGCTTAATGAATATTGTCTACATAAAAGAAGCAGATTTAATAGCAATGGGTATTAAAACTGGTCACCGCAGAGGCTTTTTAGAAGAAATAGAAAAACTACGTCAACAACAAACCAAGCAAGTAGAGCCTGCACTTCTTGTACAAGGCACAGCATCAAAACCTTCAAATGCAGGTAAAGCGTTAAAGAAATAGAACAAAAGATAATAATGAGTAAATAAGAAACAAAGCTCTTAAATTTGCCATAGAAAAAATTGATATTAACTTACTTTAAAATACACAGATTTAAGCTTACTTAATATTTAAACTGATCGTAAAAATTCTTATTTTCAGGCTCTAGCAAATCTCAAGGGTTCAAAAAACTACGCGTATGGTTTAAGAATCCAAAATACCCAAGGCTCATCTACTCCAATGAGATATTACCCAAAATTTTTGAATCTGCCTATGGTATAAAGGGGGATTTTGATGAGTACTTTAGACAACAAGTGCAAAGACGATGGGAAAGAAAAGTTCAATTTGAGAAACTAGAAAAAAAATGGCATTCCTAAAAGATTAGTAAGTATTTGAAAGTACATAATATTTAAATGTGTTGTCAATATTTATAAAACTAACTAATATTTCAGGAGATAATGCTGCTGCTTATGGCCAATTTATGAAAGAAGATATGTCTATGCCCTATCGCCCGCAACACAAAGAACAGATTTTGCAAGGAGTGAAAGAATTTAAAGGCATATTAACCTCATTTGAAACCGAGAAGCAGACCATCAAGACCCGTATGACTGTTCTATATAGTGAAGCAGGATTAAAAAGGTGGGCAAAAGAAGAAAACAAATATTGCGAAGATACAATAACATTAATCAAAAAGTGTCTTTGTAAGCTTCTCTATGGTGGCCCATGGTTATCAATCAATTCTTATTCGTCAATTTGATCTTCATCATCAATTCATACTTCGATTTGTTCACTTAACATCACATTTCAAACATGAAAACAATTCAAACTTCGATTTTATCTAAATATCCAACTACAATCACAAAAGAAACTTTAATTTCATTCAAAAAAGACAGTTAAAATCAAATATTAAATTGAATTAGATTTTTGATTTGACTATCATTTTAAAAACATTTTTGAAAGAAAAATATCTTTTTGAAAAATGAATTCAATTTGTATTGAATTTGTATTTTCATTTTAAAAATAAAAAAAATAAAAAGTTCCGTGTGGCCCAGCGTTATCATTATCAATCCCATAATGCTTTGGAGTATATAAAAAATGGGCTTCCTGTGGTGTTTGACTCCTGAAGCCTCGAAAGGCGGCCACGTGCATGTACTCGGGGTCTAAACTGATGTAAAGTTTTTTTCTTGTGGCAAATTTTACTAGTAGTGAACAACTGATCAACAATGAAACGTAGAAAGACGACGACTGTAAGCGACTGGGAAGATTTTGAAAAGCATGTGGAGGTGAAAAGAAGCGGAAAAGAACAATCAACGGAGAGACGAGGAAAGGTTCCCATCGACATTTTGGTTCAAAGAATGTCATCAACTCCGTCAGGGAGACTTAAAAAATATGAACCACTGGATACAAGAGACTTCGTTCCTTTCGGAGAGTATGAAGAATTATCTTTAGAAAACATCAAGGGAGCTTGTGAACGGTATTATGGTGCACCTGAAGGATCGTGTGATGTTTTAGCATTGGACAGAGGACCATCGTGTACGAAGATGGAACAAGTGAAAGGAAAAAAAGTGTATTACATTCGTTTTATCCAACCACAAGAAAATGTTCTGATCACAAAGAAAAAGAAAGGAAATATCACTGCATCAGAGCCAATCTCACCATCTAAAAGTGAAAAATATTCTCCAGTGGCTTCAAGCGCCCTAGATGATGGTCCGAAATTTATACCTAAGACAGTTTATCCCAAGTCTATTTCATTGGGAAATCTTCTGCGAGCTGGAAAGTTGGTCAAACCACCAGAAAAAAACACTTTAAAACTTGAATCTTTTAATGTTGAAAATGCGAAATGGGAAGCCATTGAACCAATCGAGGTAGAGATTGAGCAACATAGCTTTGCTAGCGGTGCATTTAGGCACACGTACAAAGCGAAATCCACCAACAAGGGTGCCTTAGAATTTGTGGTCAAAAAGTACTCAGAACAGTCGATCAAAGAAATAACTGAAACTCTAAATATGCCTCTAAAGCATCATACAAGGAAACAAGTCCAGATGCATGCAGTTGCTAGAAATATTACGGCTCGTTTCGCAAGCAAGGTGCCTGTCGAATGTGGCGAAGTTTTTAAATATGGCAAAGTATTCTATTCAGAATGGAACGATTCACCGGTGACTGTCGAAGAATTCGTGCCAGGTGATTTTGTGAAGTACATAAATAATGACGGGAATTGCGTTGATCCTCCCAACGAAGAATACGCTGAGATCTTTAAAAAAGCTCACTGTCTAGTTCACTTTAGTTATTTGTATTCAAAGAAAAAGCTAATGATCGTGGACGTCCAGGGGTCGAAATATCAGCTTTACGATCCGGAAATCGTAACCACCGAACTATTTGACACCGGTGAAGAGTTTTATTTTTGTGCCGGAAACCTTTCAATGCAAAGTATTGACCGCTTTAAGAAAGAGCATGAGTGTAATAATTTCTGTGAGATGCTGGAACTAGAAGGATTGTGAAAGTTTAAACTGACATTGCAAGGTGTAGACAATTGGACGGTACTTCGTTGTTGATTTCACACAGTAGCACAGACTGGTGGATTAGGGGGACTATGCAGCCCCTGATGTTTACATGTTAGCACATTGTTACTGTTACTGCTATAGTTCTGAAAGTAAATTTTCTATGCTTCTATGCTTTTAGAGCTTATGGTCTAATCAACATATATATTTCAAATTTAGTAAAACATGTTGATTTAATGCAACCATTGTATAATAATACTTTTAGACTGATAGGCTTTTAGAGCTCATTATCATTCATATACTTTGTTGGCACCTGTAAGTAGCACATTTTCCACTTGATTTTCTTGTTGTTAAATATAATAAGACCTAAAATTCTTGGTTGTAGAAGCTAAAGATTTTTTATTGAACAAGCAAGGACAGTTGAATATGCTTTTAATATAACTAGGATAAGATTGGTACAAAGACTTAAAGGTGGATCATTGTGTATACAACTCAGCTTATATCCTTTATGCCAGCAGTTTTAGTTTTGACTAAAGTTGATTTCATTTCAGAGTCATTTGTGTTATCTTGTTTTGATTTTGTTTGTGTAAATCAATAAAATCTAATGAAAAAAATGTATGTGTTGTAATAGGGCTTGGGTGAAAATTACTATGGTATTAAAGTATAATTCTAGCTATCCCAATAAAATGAAGTGTTTTTTTGCTTTATTGTGACTTAGGAATATTAATCAATAGATGTCATTTTTCAAATTTCTAACATTTCAATAGTTGAATATAAAATATATATTCTCCATACATCTTGAGATGGCACTCACATGTATATTTTACAACACTCATGCAGCTTAAATGACACCCTGGATAAAACATTCCTAGTATAATGATCAACACTTTAAACAAACTCAGTTCAAATACCATGACTTATATGCCATATTTTTAACCCAAGTTGCATTCATGACTTTCTATAACCACTAAAGAAAACTAGGCCTTATTTTCAAACTTGAACATGTTCTTTTAAAAACCTAAATGCATGAATAGCATTTTTAGGCTCTACCTTTTCTGGATTTGGAAGATGTTGTGTACATTGGGCTTTAATTGCTGGATCAAAGAAATCAAATATATCTACCTCCATAACACCTGACACTTCTGCAACTTCTTCTAAGTGCTCTATAGACAATTCCATTCCCAAATTGGTGCCACCATACTGTTCAGGGAATGAAAATATATGATCAGGAATGCCAGATGGAAGAAGAAGCTTTTCTTGTCCACGGATTCTATGAGTATTCCAGTATTTAACAAACACATCACATTCTTGTTGAATTATGGGTATATATACATATGCCAGCATCTGCCGATCAGGAAAACTATGAGGATCATACTCCCTTCCCCTTAACAATGTCAACAACTGCTCTTTAAAGAAGAGTTCTAAGCGTTCATGCAGATCACGCCACCATCTCTCTATCTTATTACTAGTTGATGGTCCATAAATGACAGAGTCAGTAGGATCATCCATGACATCCTGCTCATTCATCAAACATACATGAATTGTGGCCATCTTCCCAGTTTCAGTTCCTTTATCCATCCTTAAATATCTTGGAAGGACCTTTTCTTCGTATAAGTATTTCAAATACATCTTGCCTATCAGCTTGGGGTCTGAATTAGAGTAACAAACAAACAGAAAGAGCATTTTTCGAGAAAAGGTATCGAGGCATCCATAAACCCCCAAAGGAAATGTGCTGTTTTGGTAGCCACATAACTTGTCGTGTCCGTCTAAAGATACAAGCCACAGGGGGCCCTCTGATGTAAAGTTACCTTTCGGCTTTTTCTTTTTCTTCTGGACATTTCTCTTTTCCATTCCTTCAGGGTCTAGATCAGACATAACATTGTAAACCAAGTGCCTAGGTACTTTTACATCATATTGTGTTCTTAATTTTTGGTTTACCTCTCTATATCCCAACAGTTTTCCCGGTCCCTCTAATTCCTTGTGAACTGCATCAGACACTGATTGGATGGGAGTGTTATAGTCGATATAAAAAATGCTAAAATGTCGTAGTCGTCTATCGAGGGTCGGCAAACTCCAAGAGTACTGGTTATAGTCTCTCTGCATAAAGTCTAGTATCTCTTTCCTTTTTAAGTTACGAGCGACGTATTTCTTTAAATCTTCCTCCAGATTTTCATTAGTTTTCCAATCTTCCATATTCAGTTACCAATCAAACAATAACTAGTTATATTTACAAAACTAAAAATAAAAATGGTAGCTATATCGACCACTTTAGCAACGTCCACCATCTTGAACTAGGAAGCCACCACAGGAAGCCCATTTTTATATACTCCAAAGCATTATGGGATTGATAATGATACACGATGGTCCTCTGTCCGATGCTAAAACATCACACGATCCTTCAGGTGCACCATAATACCGTTCACAAGCTCCCTTGATGTTTTCTAAAGATAATTCTTCATACTCTCCGAAAGGAACGAAGTCTCTTGTATCCAGTGGTTCATATTTTTTAAGTCTCCCTGACGGAGTTGATGACATTCTTTGAACCAAAATGTCGATGGGAACCTTTCCTTGTCTCTCTGTTGATTGTTCTTTTCCGCTTCTTTTCACCCCCACGCGCTTTTCAAAATCTTCCCAGTCGCTTACAGTCGTCGTCTTTCTACGTTTCATTGTTGATCAGTTGTTCACTACTAGTAAAATTTGCCACAAGAAAAAAACTTTACATCAGTTTAGACAACACCTTGTAGGATTTCCTTGAGCTGTATGTAGGTTTTGTCCGTACGTTTCTATAACTGATATAGCTGCAGCTACTTTTTGCTGATCCGCAGCTTTCTTTGTAGCTTCGTTGATGTCTGAATCCACAATACCTATCTTGTTCGCGAGTAAATATGAGTCGAGTCTTTCACTGTAGTCAGAAAAGTTGTCGCCGTCACACGGCTCTGTCAAGCCAATTTGTGATTGTGCCATTTGTACACTTGATTTTTATCCTCGTCGCCAGTTGTTGTATTGTAAAACCAGAAGTAAACAGTAGAAAGAGACTAATTTGCTGGTCTGTAACTCGTTTATTCAAACATGGCTGACCGCCAAAAAGCATATGGTAAAAACGCGCATGCGCGCACAATAACAACCGCACGATGGTCAATATATAACAAAAAGGCTGCCCTGTGTCGGGTAAAACAACAGCACTAAAAGCTATTCTCAGTGTATTTGGCGATAGTGGTAAGTCATTTCGGTCACAAGTCAAAATTTAACAAGCATATACTGAATAGCATCATTAAGATGTTTGATTGGGAGCTCAATTATTTGCCTAATCAAAAGGATTTAGGAAATGTATAGAATGACGCTAAAAATCATAAATATACATCACCCGTATTCTCCGGCAACACTCAAAATGAATGTGTACTTGAATGATACTGAAGCATTTTTATTATAATTTATTTTATCCATGCTAATTTTCTATATCTTTTTTGCAGAAGCAACTTCAAAATACATCGAATCAAGACAACCAAAAACTGGAATCCCGTTTGGTTGGGACGATGCGTCCTGCCTAAAGACGTTAAAGGCTACAACAATTAATTCTTATAATGTGGCAATTTAACAGTACTTAGAGAAACATTCAGTTCCCACAAGAGAGCATTAGTGCTCTGTTGGTTCCCAATGGTGAATCTCATGGAATTTCCCAATATTTATTTTTTATTAGAGGAGATTTTTTTCAATATCGAGTAATAATGGCTAAAATTGTGCCAAAAACTAGCCCCTCATACAAGTTATTTTCGTTTTGGATTAACACTCAACAACTCTTTTTTTATCAGTTAGGAATTGATCTCCTAAGACATAATGCCTGTTTCAAACAGTCATTTGGGTTGTACAAAGTGAGACTGTCCTGTATTTTACTTTAATTTAGCAACTTTCAAGCTGAATGTAAAGAGTTATATGGAAATTGAGCAAAAAAAGGCCTAGAACACATTTTTCGATTCAAATTTTAAACAGTTAATTGTCACTTTGAATTAACACTTTTATCAAACTTTTATCAAGCAAAACCACTTACAAAAGTAGATATGGAATGACAGTACTGCGCCACCCAGAGCTCCGGAGCAGAGCAACAAATTAATTATTCCGGACAAACAAAAGAAATTCAAACAAAAAAGATTCTTTGTGGAGCAAAATTAATTATTCCGGAGCAGTTGACAAACAAAAGAAATTCTTTCCGGAGCAAGAAATTAAATCATTCTGGAGCAACTAACCAACATACGAAATTCTTTCCGGTGCGTCCGAGGAATGAATGAAATACTGGGAACACTCCGTTGTGTAGCAACCGAACAAATTTTTCGGAGTTTCAAACAAAAGAAATGGTTGGCGCGTGCCACGCTTGAGCGTCTATTATGTTCGATTCAACCACCCATAAAGGTATTGTTTACCATCAGGCCGATTCTTGCATAATTTGTTAAAGAATTTGGTCTGTTATAAAATCTTCAAACGATCGAAAAGCGTCCTAAAAACGGTACAAAAATTTCAGTTAAATGAGCAAAGAGGCCAGTCACTTTTGAGTCTTGGAGAGAACTACAAGGGGAAGTCAAGATGAACCCGATCAAGTTTATGAAAAAGCTCTTTATTTCCACATATGCTGTGGAGGTGTACAAACAACTTCATGAACTCGACATTAAACACTGCTGCGGTTGTCAAGTCAAAAACAGTAATGTGATATGCTTGATGCTAACCGAGGACAAAAAAAATCCAACGTCACTTTGATGAAACCCTTCGAAATGTGAACATGGTTAAGGTGATTGAACGAGTGATGGATAATATGAAACCATTTGAAATCACAATTGAAACAGAGGCTAAACTTTACAGTTGGATGGAAAGAAAACCGGCATTATCGTCAGAAATGTACCAAGTCAGAAATGTACCAACATGTACAATGAAAAAACTCAAGTTTATAGGTACATTCGACTCATTGAGAGCGTGACGGGTGAGCTTTTGTTCGTGAAACGGCCACCTGTAGAGCTATTGTGTTTATCAGTTTCAATACCCAAAATGAACTTCAATTCGACTTATGTATTTGATGCAATGTCTCATAATATAGCAACTGTCAAACAAAACATGACTCAACCATTCGTATACTATTGAATATATTTATTCTATTGCATTCATGAAAAGTAACAATCAAGAGGTTTCTGCTAGTAACCATGGAAACCATCCTTCCAGCTGATCCACAGGGATCCCATCTAGTGTAGATTTTAGTATTCTAGCTAGATTCTAGTATTCTAGCTAGATTCTAGTTAAATTCTAGTATTCTAGCTAGATTCTAGTATTCTAGTTAAATTCTAGTTAGATTCTAGTTAGAGTCTAGTTAGATTCTAGTATTCTAGATTAGATTCTAGTAGGTGTGATAGGGTTAGGGTTAGGGTTATAGCCTGATAGCCTGCTATAGCGATAGCCTGATAGCCGATAGCCTGATAGCCTGATAGCGATAGCCTGCGATAGCCTGCGATAGCCGATAGCCGATAGCCTGCGATAGCCGATAGCCGATAGCCGATAGCCGATAGCCGATAGCCGGATAGCCGATAGCCGATAGCCTGGATAGCCGATAGCCGATAGCCGATCGCCTGATAGCCTGATAGCGCCTAGCTATTTGATAGCCTGCTATTTGATAGTCTGCTATTTGATAGCCTGATAGCCTGCTATCGATAGCCTAATAGCTGGCTATCGATAGCAGGCTATCAGACTATCAATAGCTATTAGGCTATCGATAGCTGGCTATCGATAGCAGGCTATCAAATATCAGGCTATCAAATAGCAGGCTATCAAGCTATCGATAGCTAGCTATCAGGCTATCGATAGCTGGCTATCAGGCTATTGATAGCTATTAGGCTATCGATAGCAGGCTATCAGGCTGTCAAATAGCAGGCTATCAGGCTATGGATAGCAGGCTATAAGGCTATCACCCCTACTAGAATCTAATCTAGAATAGAGTTTTCCGATTTATGTGCTTTGGCACTAATAGTGCCACATACTAATTAGCATATGTAGTGTGCGCAATAGTGCGTAACACTTACACCGCGTATATCAGAAAACCCTCCACTCCAAATATACATTTGACATTTTTTAACATTTTTCTTTTCCACAGCATTTTCTTATTTTAGACAAAAGAAACAGGCTTTTTTAGTGTGGACGGATAGCCTGGGAGAAGGGCTTGTCGTAGCAAAGCGTTTCCATATAATTCAAAACCGTCGGAAGGCAAAACAAATTTTTGTCAATAATCTTTTTGGGCAATTCGTTTATCTTTTAATCATCAAAATTAGCTAACAAACTTATCTAGCCCTTATTAGCAAATAACTAGAAATAACAACTGTTCTGTGGCCCGACAGTCCATAGTGGAAAAACGACGCTTTCGTGCCTGCAGTACGTATACGTGATCGCTCGATACTCGGATAGCAAAATTTAGAGATGATGTCTAGGAAAAGGATTCTGCTTTGCTTGTAATGCATGTATTGGCTGATTCAGATGAGTCATCAAGCTGGATTAAACATTTCAGAGATTAATCTTCAGTCACGTACGCAGGAAACGGCAGACGGCAGAGACGATCACGCGGCCTCCTTTTCTTCGTAGCTGCTGATGTGCGTTTCGAATTCAAACGTGAGCTTGTCTTTTCATGTTTACGACAAATGCGAAATGACATCTTCCCGTTCAAACGCCATCGACAAACGCGAAAAACGTCTGCCCTCTGCCGTTTCCCGTACACTGGGTGAAGCTTAAGCCAACCCGAGTACTTGGGTGTGATCGGCCAATCAATTTACCATTTTACCTAGCCTCAGCACTCGCAGCGAGCTAAGGAGTACCCGTTAGAAATAAAATCTATTGTTCACTGATAAATTGCAAATAAAATGATCGCTGCGAGTTCTTTTCTGCAACTGTGGTAGTTCGGGTGACCTAGGACAAGCAAATCACTCATTTCTTTGAACTCTGCTTCGAGTTGCTTCTGGCATGTCAACTAAACGTAAAAGTTGGTTCGCCTGCTAGGATGATTCTAGTGCTAGGACGATACTGTAGTGCCATGTAAACACCCCCCTAAGAAGTACAAACTATTAAAATAGTCGACCCTTGATGCTAACTCACCATGTGCGCACAACGGCACAAGAGCTCCAAGAAAGCCAAGATAGAGTTCGAAAATAAAATATATTTCTCTTTGCAAGACACTAACTGAAATACAGTTCACAGCGAAATATTACAATCAAACAGTTATAATTATAACTTTTGTGATTGTCACTTCCATTAATTTCATTCAGTACATCCAAACGCACGGTACAAAAGCCAATACGTCGACCGATTTGAAAGCCAATAGTTAGTAGTTTCTGGCCAATAAAAATGTTCAGAGAGCTATTTATTCATATAGTAAAGTTTGTGAAAGCTTGTAAAAATGAAAAAGCTTTTCTGACTAGTAAATGTTATGTAAATTATAAACATCATCAATGTGATGTTTCAGGGTTAGTCATGTGTAACGTGATGAACGCTTATCCGAAATGATTTCTCGGCAATAGGTTTTAAAACTTGTATTTATAACAAATTATTACAATTCGTACATTAACGTGTAAAATGTGTTTTTTTTTATAGAAACAATACTTCGAAATTCCAAAAATAATAGTTACAATCATATACTGCTGGCACTATTAGTGCCAAATCGGCCTTTAAGCCCGTAAATCGGAAAACCCTAATACTAGAATCTAACTAGAATCTAACTAGAATACTAGAATTTAACTAGAATACTAGAATCTAGCTAGAATACTAGAATCTAGCTAGAATACTAAAATCTACACTAGATGGGATCCCTGTGGATCAGCTGGAAGGATGGTTTCCATGGTTACTAGCAGAAACCTCTTGATTGTTACTTTTCATGAATGCAATAGAATAAATATATTCAATAGGATACGAATGGTTGAGTCATGTTTTGTTTGACAGTTGCTATATTATGAGACATTGCATCAAATACATAAGTCGAATTGAAGTTCATTTTGGGTATTGAAATTGATAAACACAATAGCTCTACAGGTGGCCGTTTCATGAACAAAAGCTAACCCGTCACGCTCTCAACGAGTCGAATGTACCTATAAACTTGAGGTTTTTCATTGTACATGTTTTTTAAGAGTTGGTACATTTCTGACTTGGTACATTTCTGACGATAATGCCGGGTTTCTTTCCATCCAACTGTAAAGTTCAGCCTCTGTTTCAATTGTGATTTCAAATGGTTTCATATTATCCATCACTCGTTCAATCACCTTAACCACGTTCACATTTCGAAGGGTTTCATCAAAGTGACATTGGATTTTTTTGTCCTCGGTTAGCATCAAGCATATCACATTACTGTTTTTGACTTGACAACCGCAGCAGTGTTTAATGTCGAGTTCATGAAGTTGTTTGCACACCTCCACAGCATACGTTGAAATAAAGAGCTTTTTCATAAACATGATCGGGTTCATCTTGACTTCCCCTTGTAGTTCTCTCCAAGACTCAAAAGTGACTGGCCTCTTCGCTCATTTAACTGAAATTTTTGTACCGTTTTTAGGACGCTTTTCGATCGTTTGAAGATTTTATAACAGACCAAATTCTTTAACAAATTATGCAAGAATCGGCCTGATGGTAAACAATACCTTTATGGGTGGTTGAATCGAACACAATAGACACTCAAGCGTGGCACGCGCCAACCATTTCTTTTGTTTGAAACTCCGAAAAATTTGTTCGGTTGCTGCGCAATGGAGTGTTCCCAGTATTTTTGTTTGTCAACTGCTCCGGAATAATTAATTTTGCTCCACAAAGAATTTCTTTTGTTTGTCCAGAATAATAAATTTGTTGCTCTGCTCCGGAGCTCTGGGTGGTGCAGTACTGTCATTCCATATCTACTTACAAACAACAACATTCTACAGTAAAAGTAATAACTTTGGCTTTGTACAACAGTTATTCTTCAGCTAAATAATGGTTTTTGTTGCCCAATGCTTGAATGTGAAAAAAATCTCCACTTAATCGATTGTGTACACTAGCATCCATGCATATTCAAATCTATGGGCCAGTATAACCCCCTAATATCCTGATACCCTCAGGGTTCCTAAGGAAGCAATAATTCAGTACTCAGATAGTGTCTTCAATGAAATAATGCTTTTTTAATTCATCAACATTGAATAATTTGTATGTGTTACTAAAAATAATTATATCCTCTAGGTTTTTCACAAAAATAATTAAGACAACTTTTGTGTATGGTTTGTGAGGAAGTCAATGTTTGAGTTGTCAGAGCATCTTTATGCTTTTGATTTTGAGTTCCTGACTCTGCAGGCTTTTGTCTGGGCTTGATTAATTTGTTTGAGGTTGGGTTATTGTTGACCCTAATGTTTAGATAGATTTATGAAAGAATTGGCTACACAGTCAAATCTGTTATTGCATTTAATTAATTTATTATCCACACAGATAAATGTGCCATGTCTCATTAAATATGTTTGTTGCCATCTTAATTTATTATAGTATATGTGACGTAACAAACAACTTTTAGATGTTTATATGAACAGTAAATTTTCGTTTGTTTACTGAACAGTTCACATGTGAGAAAAACGGATCAATCAGAAGTGACTTCATTTCTGAAAATTTTTCTTCAGAATGGCTGCTCTCAGCATTTTTTATCTGAAATTAGTTTTAGAAACTCTGGGGCTTTTTTTAGTTTGACTGTAATTGACAGGTACTGCTGGATTACCTGTCTGGTTTCATCATTCTTGTACCGAAATAGTTTGTTGCTTATTTTTAAACCATCTAGTATTAATGTTTTTTTCAAATTTTATTAACGGTTATGACTATGAGCTGAAGTTCAAGCCAAACCAACAAACAACAGCTAGACAGCGCAACCGGCAAAGGAACATTATATGGTTTAACCCACCACTTAGCAAAAATGTTAATGCTAATGTAGGGAAGGAGTTTTTAAAACTAGTTGCTAAATGTTTCACTAAAGATCACGTACTTAGGAAAATTTTTAATAGAAATACACTTAAGATAAGCTATAGTTGTATGCCAAATGTAAAACAATTAATTGATGGGCACAATAAGACCACCTTAGCAAAGAATGAGCAACAGCAACAAGGCGAGATCAAAAATAATTGCAATTGTAGGAAAAAAGAGGAGTGCCCTTTAAATGGTGATTGCTTAACAAAAGAGATAGTTTACCAAGCTACAGTAACAACACAGGAGAAATCAGAAACGTACATAGGTTTAACATCTAATGAATTTAAAACTAGATGGAGGAACCATAAGTCGTCTTTTAGAAAAGAAAATAGGAAAAACGACACGGAGCTTAGTAAATATGTAGGGGAATTGAAAGACAGACAAGAATATTCAATACCTTGGAAAATAATAGCCAGGGCTAATTCGTATACCAATAGAACAAAGAGATGTAACTTATGTACCACTGAGAAGTATTTTATTATCAAGAAACCTGAAATGGCAACACTTAAAAGAAATGAACTAATTTCCACATGTAGGCATAGACGCAAATATATTCTTAAGTTGAACTATTCCTAATAGGTATTCTTAGCGCGCGGATACACATTCTGATTGTAATTAGATAGCGCGCACGTAACATATTTTTCATCTCACGAAATCATACATTTAAATCATAGAACGCAGCTGTATGAAGTTTAACTGAGGAGTGGATCAACTTCATAGTTGGTCCACAAAACAAAATTGTATTAAATGGATTACACAAAGAATTGAGTAGTTAACTTCAAGGTATTTAGCTCCTGTAAAGTCGAGCACTATTTTGGCTCCCGGTGGACCTTTACACTGGAATACTCTTCAATTAATATTTATTTCTTGACGTTTTAAGCAAAACACCAAGAAATGTCACGATTTTCTATCAAAAACCCCTAAATGCTCAGGCGTCCATTTTTAATTCATGCAGATTATGTAACAAGCAGAGAAAAGTCTGGGGTTTAAATAACTTATCTTTTTCCCCTCCCATGGTGAGGTCAAGTTTGTCACTTTTTCATTTTTACTGAGTTTAACAAATTTAAATATTGAAAAGTGAAAACGTGAACCCAAATTTCAATTTTCATTGTTTTGAGCTCAAAATTTGTTTATTTGATTATTCTATTTATCAAAAAGTTGAATGGCCATAAGGTACACGCATTTAATTAGCCCTTAGACACTAAACTTCAATTTCTGGGGCTTTTTTTAGTTTGACTGTAATTGACAGGTACTGCTGGATTACCTGTCTGGTTTCATCATTCTTGTACCGAAATAGTTTGTTGCTTATTTTTAAACCATCTAGTATTAATGTTTTTTTCAAATTTTATTAACGGTTATGACTATGAGCTGAAGTTCAAGCCAAACCAACAAACAACAGCTAGACAGCGCAACCGGCAAAGGAACATTATATGGTTTAACCCACCACTTAGCAAAAATGTTAATGCTAATGTAGGGAAGGAGTTTTTAAAACTAGTTGCTAAATGTTTCACTAAAGATCACGTACTTAGGAAAATTTTTAATAGAAATACACTTAAGATAAGCTATAGTTGTATGCCAAATGTAAAACAATTAATTGATGGGCACAATAAGACCACCTTAGCAAAGAATGAGCAACAGCAACAAGGCGAGATCAAAAATAATTGCAATTGTAGGAAAAAAGAGGAGTGCCCTTTAAATGGTGATTGCTTAACAAAAGAGATAGTTTACCAAGCTACAGTAACAACACAGGAGAAATCAGAAACGTACATAGGTTTAACATCTAATGAATTTAAAACTAGATGGAGGAACCATAAGTCGTCTTTTAGAAAAGAAAATAGGAAAAACGACACGGAGCTTAGTAAATATGTAGGGGAATTGAAAGACAGACAAGAATATTCAATACCTTGGAAAATAATAGCCAGGGCTAATTCGTATACCAATAGAACAAAGAGATGTAACTTATGTACCACTGAGAAGTATTTTATTATCAAGAAACCTGAAATGGCAACACTTAAAAGAAATGAACTAATTTCCACATGTAGGCATAGACGCAAATATATTCTTAAGTTGAACTATTCCTAATAGGTATTCTTAGCGCGCGGATACACATTCTGATTGTAATTAGATAGCGCGCACGTAACATATTTTTCATCTCACGAAATCATACATTTAAATCATAGAACGCAGCTGTATGAAGTTTAACTGAGGAGTGGATCAACTTCATAGTTGGTCCACAAAACAAAATTGTATTAAATGGATTACACAAAGAATTGAGTAGTTAACTTCAAGGTATTTAGCTCCTGTAAAGTCGAGCACTATTTTGGCTCCCGGTGGACCTTTACACTGGAATACTCTTCAATTAATATTTATTTCTTGACGTTTTAAGCAAAACACCAAGAAATGTCACGATTTTCTATCAAAAACCCCTAAATGCTCAGGCGTCCATTTTTAATTCATGCAGATTATGTAACAAGCAGAGAAAAGTCTGGGGTTTAAATAACTTATCTTTTTCCCCTCCCATGGTGAGGTCAAGTTTGTCACTTTTTCATTTTTACTGAGTTTAACAAATTTAAATATTGAAAAGTGAAAACGTGAACCCAAATTTCAATTTTCATTGTTTTGAGCTCAAAATTTGTTTATTTGATTATTCTATTTATCAAAAAGTTGAATGGCCATAAGGTACACGCATTTAATTAGCCCTTAGACACTAAACTTCAATTTAACATGATATATTTCTCTTTTTCTATCTTATTAATTAAATATTTGTATTTAAAATTAACATATTATATATGTTATAAATGGAATGTTATATTTGACGTCCAAACTAGTCTTAAGCAATGCTTATGTGAGTGCTGCCAAAAGGATTTTAAAGGGAGGCAGTGCTCTTTGTGTGATGCTTAGCATTTCAGCTAAAATTGTGAAAAAAATCCCAGTTAGACAACAAATGATGAAGTAAAAACAATATGCCACCAACTGAGGTGCTCTTTTGTAAATTTTCTTTTGTAAAATTAATTAGCATTTGATGTTGATCAGTTTCAGATTGTTAGGAATAGTACTCCATGAACTGTTTGAGTAATATCAAGAGAGCTCTTTGGATCCGCTCTTCAAAATATCCGCTCTTGAGTGTATTTTTGATCTTGCTGGCAAGATATACTCTTGCTTGATTTGGCTGGCAAATAAATCTCAAATGCATTTCTTGCTGGCATTTTGTTAGAAATATTTTCTTGCTGGCCATTTTGAAACACCTTTTACCTGGCAAAAAAATATTTTCATAACTCTTGCTGACAGTTTTGGATTAAAAACCCTACCCTCCTCTCCCTCAATAGTCTCCTTCGCAGCCGTTTTATGTTTCGGGATCCCTGTGCTGATGGGAGGGAGCACAGGGATCCCGAAACAGAAAACGGCTGCGAAGGACCTCAATGCCTCGATCTCCCTGATCACCCCACCCCCCGCCCCAAAGAAATAATGAATCAAAGATAACCGGAAGTTTGTAAAGAGGAGGAGCAAAGCTACGTGTCCTTTGATATGCCCACATCAATCAAAAAGAGAAACGCCACTTGTCCGGTACTAGTAACAGCTTGGTGTATAACAGAAGAGTGTCAAAAATTTAAACTTGTATATGCTGGACAGCGTTTATTTCTTCAATTCTTCAACACTGGTAAGCAGTTTTCGAAATTGACATTTATGTCTTAAGGGATTCAGTCTAATCTTCTCTTAATTACTTATACCTTTCACGTTTTAGCTCAAGTCTTTGGTTGCGGCATTTTCGTCTCTCCGCGGAAACTGAAGGTAAGACTAAATTATTGTTATTAATACGGTATTTCTTTTACAAATACAATTCAGCGATGACCTAGTGCGCTGAGTTAGTGCGCGTTTTCATGCTGTTTGGATTCTAACCTACAAACCGAATAGTCAATTTACTGGCTTTGTTAAGGAAACCTTAAAACAAACATTATCATGCCCTTGCGATTCAAGGCACCCAGAGGTCTTTCAAAGTACTATATACAGCATGTAGTGGCTTGAGCAATCACACTTAAACTTTGTGAACTTTTTGTTTCATAATTCTTAGCCACGTTACCAAATTTTGCCTTTTTGCTACTCTTAAAAAAGTTCAATTGTGCATGTTCGAGGCTTTGTTACTGTCGTGGAAATATTACATTTCTATTCTTGGAGCTGATGTCCCCGTTATAATTTGCGCTTTCCGTACCACTTAACTGACTTAAGACGCCCGCCAAGATCATGTTTATTTGTTTGAGGTAATCATAGGCATTAGTATAGCTGTTGCCCTGTGCCCCATGTTAATTAAAGTTAAACGGGAAGTTTGTCAAGAATTGCTCTAAGTTTTGTTCAGGAGTTCAGGAACAGATATCGATATTTCAAAAATCTTGTAGTAAATGTGATCGATGATCTTTCATTTTACAGAAATTAGGTCAGATTCCGCTGAATACTTGTCAATTATATCATTTTTTGCGTTTATAGTCTGATTATACTTTGAAAGTAAGTAGGTAAGAGTAAGTAAGTAGCCCGAGTTTGCATGCTTTAAAAAACCTCTGAAACCTCGTATCGGTATATATGTACATGTATACCAATCTCATTTTAGGATAGCCTGCGTAGCGGCTACACAGGCTAATTTTAGAACACACCAGAAGTCTTAGGATATGTTTTATAGCTTTTGGGTTTTTGCTAATACAAAAGATCTATTAGAGGGAATTAAGAGACCAACTAGTTTGGAACCAATCAGCTCTCAGCTACAAAAAGTTGTGGTTACTCTGACCTTCTTTCCTTCTCGAGGTGAGGATGTCGAGTTACCGTGGTATGTACTGTTACATACAATGGGGAAATTGTTGACCTTTGAATTTTGGCGGCCAAATTGAATTTTTCTCGCCTATCGATTTATCAGTGTTTTATCGATAAACTTGCATTGCGGTGTAATCATTCTTAGAATATCAACTGAAATAAGCCGGACTTTTACTAGTGTTTTCACTAGGACATTTTACTAGCTTAACATTCCTTTAGGTGTTTGTGTACAGACCATCTTTAGACTAGTGCAATTCCAGTGTTTTCACTAGCAAAGTTTGTAGTGCCATTACATGAATGGATCTGATTACCAACGGTCATTTCCAAAGCAAGCAGTCAAAAAAATCTGACAAAGTTTAACAACTCTCCATAAGAAATAATGGTCTATTAAGTTAAAAAGGAGGAATTATTCTTTAGAATATACAATATTCTCTTCTTTAAGAATGATTCTAGGGTTGTCTGTTGTATGATAACACGCGCTAAGTAAATAATGAGACAGATATCTGTCAACTAGCGTGCTCCCATTGGTTGTTTGAGCTGGGAGGACAAGTTAAACCATCTTTCGGTAGTCTAACTTGGACGCGATTTCCGGTGTTTTAGCGACAATTTTACAAGTGAAAACACTCTGCATTTTTAACTCGCTTAACTTTTTCTAGGCTGTTTTCACTCTATTTCCGGAGTTTCTGAGTTAAACTAGTCTAAATTGTCCTAGTGAAGGTGTCTCTTTATAATTATCAAATCACAGATTTCCCAATGTACATTTCGATCCTAGGAGTATACCTAACTCCGGGACCTAACTTGTAACCCACTCGGTGTGTTTTGACGTATTTTTTTAAGTATAGTTTTTTAAACTTGAAAAGCAATTAACTTTCAGAAACTGAGAAGGCGTTTCTAGCTGTCAAATGTTGACATTTTGAATCATGTTACCACGATTTTTGGCACTATTTTTTAGTTTGTACTGGGAGAAAAAAAGCGGTCATTTTCGTTTCTAATCAGTCAGGACTCCGAGCCTGTTCAGAAATATTCGACGCAAATTTGGCAAATTTGATGTGAAATACGCAGGAGTCACAAACTGGAATGAATTACCATTTTATATTAAAACTAGTATAGCTCCTCTCTTTCTTTCTTCAAAAAATATCTTGAAAATCATGTACTATAACTTCAGTAACCTAAACTAAATATAATAATAATTCTTTAGTTTTCTCCGCATTTCTGTCTTTCTGTTCTTTGAATTTTGAATAATGTAATTTAGTTATCAATATAATTGAATTGTATTTAAGACTATTTTCCCTTGTTCAGTTTCCGAAGTTACCCAACAGTTATGCCGCTGTATTTCTAATTGACTTAATTAATGTTTGACTGATATCATGACACAAAGCAAAAAGGTCAACGTGAAAACACATGCAAAGTTAAACAAGCTTAAGCATGTTAAAACGAACACCCAAAGAATGTTAGGCTAGTTACATACTTATATATAACCAGATTTGTCAAATTTTGATAATTAGAAAATGTTTCCACTCCCACGAACGAAACCTTTTAATAATGACTGTGGTAGTTGGCCCATATCTAGTTTACAAAAGTATAAGCGAACAATAACAAGTAATCTACAGATTAATAAGAGTTTATTTTCAGATGACATTGTTGACATTACAGACTTAAGAAAAAAGCATTTCATAATTTCTTTGTAAGTTATCTTGCAATTCTTTAAAAACGGTGTCTGATTCATCATTCAACGACATCGATACCCTGATCTTATGGGCACGGGCTGGCCTTTGGCTATCTCCTTTACTCCATTTGGCCTCCTCGAGTACATCACTGTCAAACGAATATTTGAATTAGCTAGTTACCATTTATCTTTATCTACAAGCACTCTTCAACAAATGAAAAGGCACTCTTACCATTCTGCATGAATTATTTTCTTCTTGTCTAATAAAGACGAAACGATAGCAGCGACATCTCTATTTAAAACCGCCCTGGGTTTCAGAAAGCGGTCTACTATTTCTACACAATTCTTGTCTTTTGGTTTCATATTTTGCCGCCTCAAAGAATAAATATTTCCCACGATCAGATCTTTGTTCCCCAAAAAAAACATTCCAACAGCTCTAACTCTCTTTCCCACCGGCAAGTTTCTCTTTTCTTGAAAAGTTATTTGCTTCATGGTCAGATATATGAGTGTCAGTATGAGAACTTTAGAATTTAGTTACAGGCTGTACGTTATGAAAATTGTCAGCTAAATGATATCCTGCGTAGCTGGCGGTCTGCGGTTTTTGGGGAAGAAACAAAGCCGGAACATTAGGCCCTTGTGTGTTTACTCATATTGTACCGGTTTACAATTCCCCTGTCATTCTACTGTAACCGTGGTCACTTGTGTTTGTTAACTAATGATCATGAAATTATGAATTGAAAACAATAGATTCGAACTTTTTGCAAACTTTTAAAACAAACCTGTTTCATTAGTAACTTCTGAAATAATCAAGAATGAATACAAATGCAATTGTACATGCAAATGATCAGAACTTAAAAGCACTAAAGATGCAAATACATTTGATATAGGAAAATTCGTTTAATTCCTAACATGTTTCGGCATAACCCACGCCATCTTCAGTGGCCTGTTTGCACTACAACGAAATTTTGTGATAACTACGTAGGTTTTGTCAGATGCGTTTGCACTGTGATTTCACTTTGTTAACCTGTCAATCAAGCCGTTATATTAATGCTGTTTAGTCCTCCGGTCAAGATGTTTTGTTTATGATTTTTTAACTCTTTTTTATTATGTTGAAAAACCTAATGAAGGAAAGACAACCGAATTTCTTCATCTTTTGGCGATTCCAAGATTTAAACTACTCGTCGTAGATTTGTCAGATTTCACCCCTACTGGACATTTCCAGTACCTCCAGAAGTATCATGGTTTGACAATTAGTTTGAAATCCACGTGAATGCTAGAAATTTTCTAGAGGAATTTTTTCGACCTCATTTGGATGCACTCGAATGTTGAGGGCTTTCCTTACAGAATATACGGCGTAAAGTTGTAATTCGCAGCGGGAAGTAATGCTTGAGCACTCTTTTTAATATACTGACAATGATCAAATGGCTATGAATGTACGTTGTCATGAATAACTGATTGTCATGAATAACTGACATCTAAATGAAAAGTAAGCAAAGCAATTACAAAGTTAACTAACCACATAGAGCGGTTTTGGAAGTAAACAGAAACCTGACAAGAATGACAAGATTAGTAACCATTTTTTGTAACCTTGATATTTATCGCGTTTCCGTTCAAAATTCCCAAACGTGAATGCTAAAATTCGCCAAAAGTATGTTGACCCTTTAAAAGCTGTCCAAAAAGGCCAAAAACGTGGCGAAGATAAAAAGATAAAAATGGCGGAGATTTTGAAAGGCGGCTAATAATCTGGTCATTATCACGCCATGACGGCGTAAGTAAGGCGTAGCGCGTCAAAAACGTTAATGTAAAACATACTTCCGTAGCCTCCTAAAACTGCCGAAAACCGCACACACTTGTTTCGAGTTCAAAGATACCGTCGAAAGTCAAAACTGTCACCGAGATACCATGACACGACCTGATTGTTTTTCTGACTGTATGTGTGGTTTCATGAGTTTCATGTCGTGTTCGAAACTTATCAGTAATTTGTACACAGTGAATGAACTTTTGTTGGTGTTTTTTTTGTTATTGTTGTTGTCGAAACTTAACAAAGTTTATATTTTGGTAGAGCCGAGAAATATTTATCAGTCTAGTTCAAAAGTGTGCCGAAACGTAAGACTTCGCAAACTTTTATAGCCAAAGAATCCTTGAGCAAAATTCACATAGTTTATTATTCCCTTCATTAGTACACCAAATTAAAAATGGAGAAACTAGCGGCCAAAAAATCGCTAAAAAGTGAAAACTGTGAACCATTCAACTAGATGGCCGACGTTAATTCGCTGTATAGTTTTCTGAATCAGGTATTATTGGGCCGTATTATTGTCTAACTTATAGGAGTTATTTCCGGTCTTTTTTAATCCATAATTAAAAAAAACGGTATTTTAACTATATTTCCGTAGTTTTTGATTTCAACAGTCTGTACTGAGAAACACTCTGAATGTCCAGTTTTAGTATGTCCATTGTTTTAGTATATAATTTTCGGGTAATTAGTACGTTTTCTAAGAAGAAAGATGAACATCTCCCAAAGAAGCCATATCTTGAACTTCAACAACTCAATCAGATTAAAACCAGATTAGAACCACTAATTATACTTCTCTGGTGCCTTAATTACAAGCCGTTTTCTATGTTGGTGTTGAAACAAAAAGAAAATGCGAAAAATTATCATCGCTATTTTAATTGTGTTCCGTAAAGTATCTCCAGATGTCAAATAGTTAGGGTTTTGAAGTGCAAGGTAATTTTTCTACTACTAATAGAGCACACTCACAGAATAAAGCAAATTGAAAACCTTTATTGATATCCTCTATAAAGACAATACTAGTTAGTTATAGAAACTCACTAGAACGATAACACTTAAAACGTGAAATAACTTAGTAACTAAATAGAGACAAATAGTAGCAAAACCCTTTGTTTTCTATTGTTTCATTAGTACTATTTGTACTTTTTATTTAGTACTTGTTTCACGGTTTTAGTGTTATCGCTTTAACCAGACTTGTTTTCTTTACTCCTCACTAAATTTCTTTTTTGCTTTAAAGCTCTCACCACTTTGACACTAGAGCACTAAACCAAAATACTAAGCACTGATTGGGCGAGTTAGTGTGATCATTTTCCAATTATTATCTATCAACACTTTATCATATAAAATCCTATATAATCTTATGTACATTATTTATGGCTAAAGTAAATCTAAGATAGATTTGCCTGTCACAATAATGAGACGACGTCAATACTAATATAATAAATATAACATACAGTCTTCCCTTTTCAGATATTCCCTTGCATCACAAGCAAAGATTTCAATGAACAACCCTTCGCATGTCGTTACATGATATGGTTGATATCGCACGCTACTTGATAGCGCATTACCTGCAAAGGGTTTGCGGTGAACGCCCGCATCGCACCAGTGGCCTTGCTGCGAACCTTTGCCGTTAGCTCGGCGAAGGGTTTGCGGTGAACGCCCGCATCGCGCCAGTGGCCTTGCTGCGAACCTTTGCCGTTAGCTCGGCGAAGCGTTTGCGGTGAACGCCCGCATCGCGCCAGTGGCCTTGCTGCGAACCTTTGCCGTTAGCTCGGGGAAGCGTTTGCGGTGAGCTTTAGCATTTTTTTGCCTTTCGTGTAATTTCTGTTTTGTTTTGGTTGTCAGGTAAGGATGGTATTGTGAAATCCAACGCATGTTGTTGAATAAGGTCAGCACTTTGTGATTCTACGTATTACATACAGTCTTAATTTCAGAAATGTCAGAGTTTTATTTGTTTTGATGACATTTATTTCAACCAGCTTTTTTTCTATTCTAAACATGTTTCGCCAATAGCTTGTTGTGTTAAAGACAAAAAAACTACTGAGGCCTTTTTTATTGTAGTTGTTACTATTATAGAGACTAATGGATCTTAAATAATGTTGTGATTTTAGGTATGAGGCGGTCAACAAATTTCTAGACCTAGGAATTTCAATTTACAACCTCACTTGAAAAGTAAGAAAATTATCCTTTCCCCATCCCCTTCTCTTTCCTGTTTTACGTGTATGAGCAGTTCTTTTCAACTTATTTTATTTTCTCGTTGTCTTTCTTGGCGTCCCTTTTTCTTTCTCTCTTTCATCCATCCAATTATTATTTGATCATACATCAATTTTTCCTTTTTGTTTTCGTAGCCAACAAAATTAAAAAATGACAAAAAGAAAAAAAGAGAAGAACTGTCTGAAATTTGAGGTAAACTGTTACGAAAGTTTTGTCCTGTTGTGTGTTGTGATGTTTGTTATCACATTATATAAATGCTTGCAATAATCGTTTATTGTACCAGGTTTGCGCTGTTGTTAGCGTCTAATTTATCTCATAATCATGAACACATTCTTAAATTCCTTTTGTTCATGCCGGACCTAAAAGCTGACGCCTAAAACAGTATATTCTGTATCATGACCAGATAGAGCAGAGCATTTTACCAAAACTTGTCGATATTATGATATGTTTTCAGTGTTCAGATGTGGAAAGGTGGCTTAAGACCTGCACCCATACCACTGATGATAAAGCTGTTATCGAAAAGAAAAGATTATGGTCAAGTTTTTCATCCTTTTGTGAAATACAAAAGGATGAAGGCAAAGAATTGTTCTTTTCTTTCCTTGGGAAAGCTCTTGTAAAAGTCGGCTACACAAAAGTCGCAGCTGTCATAAAAAAAGGTCGCCGATTTGGATACAAAGGCATTTTATTGAAAGAACGTGTGCTCTCAAATGCACAGCCAAATCAGTCAAAAAGGCGATCGACGTCTACAGATAACGTTCGGCAATGGATGGGTACACGATATTGCGAAGGGGAGGAGGAGGATGTAATAACCGGTGAAGACATTTGGCACAATTACCAAGAACAGTTCAAAGATGATAGCATCGAGCGTCAAAATTTTTTTTCGGTTTTAGGTAATATTTTAAATGAGCATCCTTTCACCAGAGTAACACGCATTGTAACAAAGAGGGAAAAGCGCAAGTACTCGGAATACCACTTTATTAAAGAAAAATCATATTTAAATGACGCAGAAAATGAAAGCGGAGCTACAGATGGCACAACAAGAGCAAATTATCAGTAGCGATTTCTCACACGAGGGATCTAAATGTGATGGAGAGGATGCAGAATTGGAAAATAATCTCTCCGATCCATTTCATTTCGTGAATTTGGATCCTCCTCATCCTGAATGTGTGGTGGAAGAAAATAGAGAAGACGAATGTGATGAAGAAGACGAAGATGATTCTTCTCATCCTGGAGGTTTGATGGAAGAAAAAAGAGAAGACGAATGTAGTGAAGAAGACGAAGATGATTCTTCTCATCCTGAATGTTTGATGGAAGAAAAAAGAGAAGACGAATGTAGAGAAGAAGACGAATGTGATGAAGAAGACAAAGATGATTCTTCTCATCCTGGAGGTTTGATGGAAGAAAAAAGAGAAGACGAATGTAGTGAAAAAGACGAAGATGATTCTTCTCATTCTGAATGTTTGAAGGAAGAAAAAAGAAAATATGAATGTGATGAAGAAGACGAAGATGACGATGACGAAGTGGAAGAAATTAAAAAAGAAACTAATTCACCTGAAATTTTCATGAAGTTTTGTAAAAACATTCAAGGCATTCGCCCATCTAACTTACCGGGAGCTCCTTCAAGTTTCAAAGAATTTCTGACCAAAGTTCTTCCTCTTTCTGACAAATTCAGTGCCCCGAGAATGAAGATTTATTCTGCGTCCTATGGAAACAACCTTTCATTCAACGATTTGATCATCAAATCCTTTGTTGCTGCCTGTTTTCCTCCTTTGAAAGTTGGAAGCTTTGCATCAAAGTGTCTAAGCACTTTAACCTTTGCAGGTGACATGTTTCCGCAGTACACCCAAGTTCACAAAAGGAATTTTGAATGTGCTGTCTGCATTCCTTTCTTGAGGTGGTGTATAGTCAATGGCCACCAGCACCCATCTTCAAGATCAAAAAAGGCTTCAACGGAAGCCATTCTTACTGAAACAGCAAAGCTTGACTTTCAAGGAGTTATGCAACTCCATGAACACAGTACGTCGAGGTGCCACAAGGAGGCTTTAGAATTTTGGAGAAAAGATTGTGATGTGGAAGACAGCCCAGCGCTGGAGCCGCTCAGTAAAACCTCAAAGACTGCGGAAAAGCCGATTTACAGTTATTTTACAAAATCGACAAACTCTTTAAACTGGTAAGGACCTCTGAATCCCAACAAGGAAGTGTTCCATGTTGCTACATTTGGGATTCAGAGGTCGTTAAAGAATTTTCACAAGACTGTCAAATAAGAAGAACCACTCCGTTATCCATTTTCAAAGCTCGACTCGCCAACGGGGGCGTAACGTGCTTCAAGACAGTTTCAGGGCATGAAACTTGCTCGTCGTACAAGAATTGGAAAGAGAAGCATCCCATTGACTTCGTGAATTTGAAGGAGGAAGCAAGAAATAAGCCAAAGTCTGTTTTTGTGCCTGTATCAAAAACAATCGTTATCTATGGAAAGAATGTAGAAGTTAGAGGAGGCATAAAAAGCATTGTACCTCCTTGCAAAGGCCAGGCAAGTTCTTCAGGGCCGCACCCCTTTACTTGTGAAAACTGTCACCTGCAGTTACGTGAACTGAAAGATATCCTGCTGCATCGCAAGAAGGGTCCATTGGCGGAATCAAAAAACCGACTTGGAATTCAAGGATTTAATAAGCGGTACGCAAAAAGGGGAGAAGTCATCGATGCTTTAGAGCTCGAAGCTCAACGCAGGAAAGCATCAGATGACAAGGTTAGTAAGCTTATTAGAATAAAATTGACGCCAACAGAATGGGAGGAACGTCTTCATGACGCATGTTTAAATAGAGAAGATCAGCGTCTAGCAGTTGATTTAGTGCGCTTGTTGAAGATGGGAGTTTCAAGGACTAATCCAATTCAGATAATGGTTGTAAAAAACCTGGTGTTCAAGCTTCAAAAGGCCAACAACCACCACTACTTGGACCTGGTTAAAGACATAAGTGCTTTATTCAAAAATCAGCTGGGTCCTGCAAATTATGCTCTACTGGCCGATATCTTTGGTCTTGCTCGTGAAACAACGGCAACCAAACACTCTTTACAGTTAAAACTCAGTCCAGGATTCAATATGGGAGCAATTGATCAAGCAGCGGAAACATTTAAAGGCCTTCCATTAATTGAATCAAGTGATGGTGCTCGCTGCCTACGGTATCTGGAACCTAGGAAGTTAAGGGATGGAAACATTGTCCTTGTGGGAACGTCATGGGACCCCGATGTGAACAACTGGAAAGAAGAAACCATGTATATTCCCAGAAAAGATTCAAGGAAACAAGATGAAGATGACTTTTCTGCGCTCAAGCGTGTGATAGATCAAATAATCAAAGATGAGAAACTAGCAAAAACTGTTTCTGTACATAACATCACAGCCCTGTCGTCTTTAGAAAAACCTACAGTCATTTACTGCATGTGGCCAACTCCAGACAAAAGATATACCGCAAACCATCTTCTGAAATACTGGGAGTTTTTAAGGAAAACATGCTATTACGATTCATCAGGAAATGTTCGAAAAACGCCACTTAACATGATCGGATATTCCACAGATTCGGCTGGTTTCTCTCTGAGGGCAGCTATACAGCTGATGACACCAACCAAAGAGGAGATTACAGAAGAAGTGAAGTATCTTGGTCTGGGTATTGACGATGAAGAATTTGTCGCACCCTATTATTGGCATCTTCCCTCTATTGCCTATTTAGATTATGACCACGAGCAAAGGCTATTCCTGAAAAATTTGAAGTACCAAACACGTGAATTGACGATGTGGGAAGATAAAGGAAAGAAAACCAGACTGGCAACAATCCAGCATCTCAAGGACCTAAAACATCGTTGCCAGGAATTAGGATTAGACTGTGGCTTCAGCGCTTCAGATTTACTACTAATCTATTTTTGTGATCAAAATTCGGACGCCTGTGTAAGGCTTTTTACACAACGCGTAGCTGATCTTCTTGATTCTCATGTTCCTGGATCCCAGGGTACCAGTCTTTACATACGTTCTGTGTACCACTTAATTGAGCCTTTTCGCAATCCAAACTTTGGTACCCCGGAAGACGTACAAGTATCTGTCTCCTGCGGAATCCATATATTGCGGCTTTGGAAAAAAGTTTTGGAGTTGAAGAAGATCAGGCTTCATTCTAAATCTGGTGCCAAAACAGATCCTTCCAGCCGTGGGAAGTTCCTCACATACGGGACATACAAGACAGCAGAGATTCTTTTTGCTGCCGCAACGATCCATCAGTTGGCAATGTTCTTGCATTTTAACGACATCGGGGCAGGCTGGTCTTCCCCCTACATGTCTGGTACGAAATCAACGGAGCGTATTATAGCAGAAATGCAAGGCAAGACAACGGAATTGCAGTCTTTAGATTCTCAGCCAACATTTGCAAACATGCTCGACAGAAGTTCCACCGTCCAGTTCAATCTTGAAGCCAAGCAAAGATTAGCGCTCGCCGGTGCTAACGTAAGAGCATCGAACAAGAGAAAAAAACTTGCCATGTCCTTAAAGAAGCGAACTGGTCTGAGCAGCTATTCTTACCCAAAGGAATACAAAGATTTTAAAGAAGCCCAAATAAAAGCTCATACAGAGGGTATCAAAAAAGGACAAGACCTTTTTGAAAAATACATGCCAGGAGAATGTGTGGCGCTACTAAAAAAGAATGAAAAATGGGAAAAGCCCTATACTTAAAAAAAGGGACATGGTTACGAAGTTGTATCCGGCATCCTGCCTTCTCATTACAATAAACTGAACAAGTCGTTTTCAGAAATCACGGTTCCCGATTTAGAGTCGTTTGATGAGGATGACTTTGAAGATCTTGATGAAATAACCCAAGACAACTTTGAAGATAGCACACCATCTGACAACGACGATAATGGCAGTGATGAAGAAACAATGACTGATCCAGAAGTTCAAGTTAAACGAGCCAACAACTGGATGATAAGCAAATGTAGCAATGGAAAGGTGGACTACATTCATATTAAACAGGCGATCAAGATTCTCTTGCCTCGCGAATATATATCTCGTTCTCGACAGAAGCGTCATATAGCATCCAAGTACCTTCCAGGCAAAGAACCCCTCAATCCACAGCATGACATCGTAAAATACTGTGATATTGCTATTAAAAGTGTTCAGGGTGGCAAAAAAAGATATCGCATTGGACGGATTGAGATAATGGAGTCTACCAAAGATGCAAAGGAAATCCTTAGTTTTGAGCTGAAAAAAACACAAGCTCTACGCATCCGTTGTTCTTTGTACCTTGCAGGCAAAGATGACAATTACTTGGTGTCTGATGATATTGTGCTGACAAAGTGGCTTTCCCATTCAAGTGTCATTTGCGTGGTGCACTTGAAACCGGTGTCTGATGAACGTGGAACATACCGCTTGGATAGCGCTTCGAAGGAATACCTTCTTAAGCAGGGATTCACGCCTTTTGCTTATGATGGGGATTCCTTACCAACACAATGTGACGAAGATGATAGTGAGGAGCTTTCGGATCAAGAAATAGAAGAAGGCTTTTATGAAGTGGATGAGGTACTAGGAAGACGCTTATCGAAGGATACCCTTTCATATGAATATAAAGTGCGTTTCAAAGGTTATGGGCCAGAAGATGACATGTGGTTGCCCTCGTCGTCTTTCAACAGACCTGTGCTGTTTGAATCGACTTCGAAGTATGGTAGGAAACGGAAGCACATCGATCTGGACGATGAAGTTGAGACTCCCGCTAAAACCTTGAAAAAGGAGATGAAAGCAAAGGGGGCTAAAGAGAATGCCAATAAATCAGCATCGAACCAAAGGAAAAAAAGCACTAAAAGAAAAAAGACAAACATCTCAAAACTAGATAAGGGGAAAATATTTCGTTCCACCCTACCGAATCATGACTCTGAAGACAATGAAAGTGACGAATCTGACGTCGTTTGTCATACCCAAATCCCACGAAAAAGAAAGAAGGTAATAAGAATCAATGACTCAACCAGTGAAGACGAAGGACAAACGCAACATTGTGGAGATAAGCCACAAACGTCACCGACGCCCTATGTCGTCACGCTCAAAGATGAAAGATCTGAGAACTCTAACGACGAAAAGGAAGAGCAAACTCAATATCCTGTGGGCCAACCAAAAACGTCAAAAATGCCTGATGTCATCACTATGAAAGCTGAAAAGTCTGACAATTCTTCCTTAAGTTCTATATCTTTGGATATTCTTAAAGGAAATGGAGTCTTTAAAAGCAGCAGAAGGGAAATAAGCCAGTATCAAGCACCACTTACCAAGGCAAACTTAACAGATTATTCCGTTGTCAGCGTTGGTAATAAAACTCTCAACCCCTTACATCTAAAAGAGATTCCTCCTCTCGCAGTCCTGGAAAAAAGCGAGAAAGAATTAAAGAAGAAATTAGAGACCAATCAAACAGCGGTCGTTGAATTTTCACATCTTGGTTACTTCACAGTACAAGGTATAAGAGCTATGATACAGCTACACACAGTCAAAAAGATCAAGAGGGAGGTGGTGTTCGAACAAAAATGGTTGTCCGCCGCGTTTAAAAACTTCGATGAATCCGCAAGACAGAAAGCTGAGCGCGCCCTTTTGGATGGCACTCGTGACGGGAAAATATTCAAGGTGATGCGCTATGGATGTAACATAAACTCCCATGGTTTAGCAACCTTGTGTGGAGAGAGATACTTGTCTGACGAAATCATTAATTTCATGATTCATCTTTATTGTGAGAAGGCAAACGAGATGAGTAAGAAGCACTTTTATTTGGCCCTAACGCCATTTCTTATGCAGTCACGATTAGACGACGATGGCTTCAATAGCCTTGTGAAAAGTAGCGTTTCTGAAGTTAACATGACGGGAGTCAAGGCTTTGTTTTTGCCTGTGCACATGGAACAACACTGGGGATTGGCGGTTTTCTGGGTAAAAGAAACGACTGTCCGCTTTGATGATGGACTCCATCTGCCCATTCCAACACAGCTGAAAAAACGAGGGAAAAAAATTTTGGAATGCATATGCAGCATCACTGGTGATATTCGCTTCCAACCAGACAAATGGAACTTCCAGAGGTACAAAGATCCAATGCCAGACCAAAAAACTGGTAAAAACCAGAAAACCGGACTTGGAAGTTGCGGAGTTGGTGTAATAATGTCAGCAAAGGATTTTACCAAAGGATCAAATTTCACTTGGAGCTACAATGACTCGATGTTTCTTCGAGCTGAAGTAATCTCAGAAATTCTTAAATTCTGAATTCTGTGAAAAACTGTGCCTTAGCTAACAACAGGTTTTACAAACTACACCTTCTTAATAAAATCTTCCCTTCCTGGATGTTGGTCTCTGTTATCCATTCAAGAACTGTGCCTCGCAGGCACGATGTACACAAACTGCGCCTTCTTAATAAAGTCTTCTCTTCCTAGTTGTTGGTCTCTCTTATCCATGAAAGAACTGTGCCTTGCAGGCATGATGTACACAAACTGAGCCTTCTTAATAAAGTGTTCTCTTCCTGGCTATTGATCTCCGTTATCAATTAAAGAACTGTGCCTTTGCAGGCATAATATACACAAAGTGAGCCTTCTTAGTAAAGAGTTTCCTTTCTGGCTGTTGATCTCCGTTATCCGTTAAAGGACTGTGCCTTGCAGGCATGATTTGCAAACCGCGTCTTCTTAATTAAGTATTTCCCTGCTGGTTGTTGACCTTCGTTATCCATTAAAGAACTGTGCCTTGACGTTATGATGTACACAAAGTGCGCCTCCTTAATAAAGTCTTCTCTTCCTGGCTGTTGATCTCCGTTATCCGGTTAAGAACTGCGCCTGATCTTAATAAAGTCTTCTCTTCCTGGTTGTTGGTCTCTCTTATCCATTAAAGAACTGTGCCTTGCAGGCATGATGTACACAAACTGCGCCTTCTTAATAAAGTCTTCTCTTCCTGGCTGTTAATCTCCGTTATCCGGTTAAGAACTGCGCCTGATCTTAATAAAGTCTTCTCTTCCTGGTTGTTGGTCTCTCTTATCCATTAAAGAACTGTGCCTTGCAGGCATGATGAACACAAACTGCGCCTTCTTAATAAAGTCTTCTCTTCCTGGTTGTTGATCTCCGTTATCCGTTTAAGAACTTCGCCTTCTTAATAAAGTCTTCTCTTCCTGGTTGTTGGTCTCTCTTATCCATTAAAGAACTTTGCCTTGCAGGCATGATGTACACAAACTGAGCCTTCTTAATAAAGTGTTCTCTTCCAGGCTGTTGTTCTCCGTTATCCGTTTAATAACTGCGCCTTCTTTATAAAGTCTTCTCTTCCTGGTTGTTGGTCTCTCTTATCCATTAAAGAACTGTGTCTTGGAGGCATGATGTACACAAACTGCGTCTTTTTATTAAAGAGTTTCTTTTCTAGTTGTTGATCTCCGTTATCCGTTAAAGAACTGTGCCTTTGCAGGCATGTTTGGCAAATGCGTCTTCTTGGAGAAAACGTCTTCTACTTGTTTAGATCTCCGTTATGCGTTAAAGAACTGTGCCTTTGCAGGCATGCTTGGCAAATGCGTCTTCTTGGAAGTCTCCTTTCCTGGTTGGTGATCTCCATTATTCGCTAAAGAACTGTGTCTTGGAGGCATGATGTACAAAAATTGCGTCTTTTTAGTAAAGAGTTCCCTTCCTTATTGTTGGTCTCTGTTATACATTAATGAACTGTGCCTATTACAGGCATGATGTACACAAACTGCGTTTTCTTAGCAAAGAGTTCCCTTCCTGGTTGTTGATCTCCGTTATCGATTTAAGAACTATGCCTTTTCAGGCATGTTTTGCAAAAACACTGGACACTGGCTTTTCTTAATTGGTAAAATATCTTTGTCTTTCTTTTTTATCGATTAACGAACTGTATCTCCCCTTGTGGTGGTCACCGGAAATTACGTCGTTTAAATAAAAAAATTTACTCCTCCTCCTCCTCCTCCTCCGTTATCGATCAAAGAGCGGTGCCTTTGGATTATTTACAAGAACTGCTGCTTCTTGGAAAGGCTGGTCATCTCCTCCTGGTTGTTGGTCTCTGTTATCCATTAAGGCTGGTTCACACTAGCATCGGAATCGGAATCGGAATCGTAAGAAAACGACAAAGAATTTAGGGATTAGAATACAAAAGAAAGGTGTTTTTCTTTGTTCTTTCCTTTGTCTTTGATTATGCTTATGCTTGGTCTTATGCTTCTTGCGATGTTTATGTCGATGTCTTATGTCACACGCTTGATTTAACTCTTTTGTCTTTTCCTTTGTTTTCTGCTTCCGATTCCGATTCCGACTCTAGTGTGAACCAGCCTTTAAAGAACTGTGCCTTGCAGGCGTGATGTACAATTACTGCATCTTCCTAGTAAAGTCTCCTATTTGGTTGTTGATCTTCGTTATTCATTAAAGAACTTTGCTTCTGCTGGCATCTTTGGCACACTACGACTGCGTGTTATGTTCTTCCTAGTGTCTGTTTGGATGCATGTGTGACCATCTTCTGATTTGTTTTTTAAGGAAGCAATATTCTTTGAATTACAGAAGTTCTTCAATGTTAAATTCAATAGATAATTATTGCACGAGTTTTAGCATGATATTGTGAAATATCAAGATCTAAAGAGCATTGTTATCAGTCGTAAGCCGTGAACTAAGCCGGCGAAGAATATGGATGAGATCTTGATAATTTTAACTAAATTCATGCAAGAATTATCTTATCATTTTTTAGAAGGCTAAAAATAATGATATAACTCTGATTTTGAAAATGAATCGCAATTGTATTCAGGAATCTGAATGCATTGCGTACAAAAAAGAACAGACAGAAATACATGTCAAGTTTGCACGATACCAGCGATTTGAAGGATTAGAGCTCTCGGACAATCAGAGCGATGTAGTGTCTAAAATGAATAATGATCATTCACAGCAAAAACGTGCAAGTTAATTACTCAAAAACTTGAGTAAATCGGCGCATCCAAAGTAACTCAAATATATGGATACACCGATTTTCTCGCGTTTTTGAGTAAATTCACTCTCGCGTTTTTGCAATATTGTTGTTTGAATTAATTTTTTTCTTTTTCTATAAACTGAGATAAGTAATTAATTTAGGCAATCATGTTAAAAAAATATTTGAATATACACATAATATTATTACCCAGACGATTGCATGGCTTGCGCTGATTGGCCAAAAACAAGTAAATATTGGGGTCGCGCGTGCTTCGTTTGTTTATGTAATTATACTATACAAGGCACGATTTGTCGGCACGATTTTTAGCTTCGTTCGGGAAGATAAATAGAATGAAAAAGGAATGCAAAAAAACAAAACTCAATCGGGCTGACATGTCGTACCGTGTAAATCAGCCTTAAAACAGCGTCAAGTTACTGATCAATAGCGATTTTTGATTATGTTAGTGATAATATTCTTGTAAACTCGAGCTGATTGCAAAATCAGAATTGTGATTGTAAATATATTTTGTTTCCTTTTAGATTTCACTTCTCAAATTTCTTTAAGAGTATTTATATTTGTGTGTATTGCTTGGTTTAAAATAAGTAAAATCATATATTGTATATTGTATTATGCTTATATTTCAACATGTTCCAAAATGATTAATACAAATATCCAGCGTATAACTAATATCCACATTTGTATTTGCTGTGATTCAGTGAGAGAATTCTATTAAATTCGCCATTTTCTTTCATTCGTATTTGTATTGTTTCTATTTCTTTAACGTTTCAACAATAAGGTGTATATGTGTTAAAATAATAATAATAACAATAATAATAATAATAATTTTAACAAAAAATATCATTATTATTATTATTTTATTAATTAATTAATTATTATTATTATTATTTTTTGCTGTTTTTGGGTTGTTTTGTGATGTTTATGCTGGCTGGCAATGTTTCCGATACTACTTTATCTTGCTGGCATTTGGTTCCTTTTGAAACTGCTGGCTGGGATACAAAAAATTAGATTTGCTTCTAGCTGGCAAATTAATTTTTGGTTCTTCTCTCTAGCTAGATTAGAAGAGCGGTTAACTTTTTCCCAGGATCGTTAATAATTAACTAAAATTACTGTGGGAACACTTGGTGATTGCTCATTACAACATTTAGGGAATTTTACTGAAAAGTGTCGTTGGGGTCTCCTGTAATATTGTTCTACTGAGTTGTATCCTATAGTTAATATTGCTTTATGTTCTCTATGAAAGTGGAATCCCTTTGTGTTTTATAATTAGAAATAGAAAATAGAAATTTCAATAATATAAAACATGAACTTTTATTGACAACTCTTTTAACTTATTGTAACAAATATTACAACAGTAAAAAATGGTAATAGCTCCACATAGAGCAGGCCATATTTGGCTGAATTCGTAAGTTTGGAAAGTACTGATAAAACAGAAGTTCGTACAGCCAACACTCACGTTGCTCGTGACTACTGACTCTTAATTACAATTTAGAAAGTAGATATGTCTTTAAATGGTAATACTTACCAAAGATAAACGGCCTTTTTAGCTACAGAGTTTATAACCTGAAACTTCAGATGTCAAAACACCAAAAAGCACATGTGAGTGCATAGAACCGGTTTCGTAGTACTTTTACTGTTTTTACTGGTGAACTGCTATCGAACTTAAAACTGGTTTTAACCGGTTTGTTGAATCCACAGGGTAACCGCATTCTCAAATTGGGCTTATTGACAAAATTAGGACTGCTGCCGGCGCTCGCTCGCTGAGGCTCGCTCGCTTGGCAGCAATAAAAGTTATTGTTGTTGTTGTTGTTGTATATTTTCTCTTGTACATCTATCACATAATGGGTATGCACCATTCTTTTCTTGTCTAATTGATAATTAACTGGATCATCCGTGTAGTGTATGTACTGTATGTAATTTTGTAGACGGCCAACTAACTCACTGCCTGTAGTAATTAATATGTTACTTAATGATATAAAGCCCATGCAGTTACTATATAGATCAATCAACTTCAAAAATATATTCACCTGATCTAATGATTGGCTTGATCAATTGATCAATTAATCAGGCCAACAATCAATCAATCAATCATGCAACCATGCACTCATTTTTTTGCCATGTGTGAATTGTCATAATATAATCAAGAGTGTGTTGATCTTTCTAAGATCAGTAATGAAACAGAATAATGCGCATTTAAAATAATGGCTTTGTATACCATTCTGCACATAATTTTTGTCCTGACATATGTTTTTGGTGCATGGTTTAATTTAACTAATTGCATATGTGATAGTCAATTAGACAAATGTGATTGATCCGACATTGAACTTGCAATAAGTTTAACTAATTAACAATGGGCTAAGTAGTTACATCATCATGTCAACTTATCAATCAGTCTAAGTGTTTTGACACAAACAGCGTACGTGAGTCCTGTATGAGCACTTTCAATGAAGTAATCTCTATATATAGACTGATACATTTGATTGATCATTGAAGTGTATATAGTCTTGTAGATGGCTAGTCATGAATTCACTCACTGCCAATTGCAATAATAATGTTAAACTTAGTACTAGCTAGGTCAATCAACTTGTAATATATAATAATTAATAATTTGGCATAAGCAGTTGCATCATGAGGTCATGATCAACTTATTAATCAGTCTTTTTGTCATTCAATCAGTCAATTTGCCATTATCAATCAACCACGTTGATCAATCGATCATTACAGATCTGTCCAAGATTAAAGTTAAAATAGAATCATCTTGACATTTGAAATTTTTCAGTTACTGAATGTAGAATGACAAATAACAAATTAATTGTCTGCTAGTAAGCTCTATTGGACAAAGTAGTTTACCTTGTTACTGATGATTTAGACTAGCTTGACAGGTGTTCTACTGTTTTTGAGCTGCTCAGTATATTATATGTTGTTTTCCTGTAGCACAAATTTAGATTAACTAGTAAATAAAGGATCAATTAATAATCTTTTGTTGACAAGTGCATGTAGTAAAAAGTAAGTAGATTGAGCTGGTTTAATATTGCATAGTCAAAGAAACTGATTTGATTGATCATCAGTTAATAGTAATTGTAGTCATGAGCCAACTCAATGTCTTTATAGGCTAGTAATTAAGCTTAATGTTAAATTAACTCAGTAGATCTATCAATGTGCAGTATAATTCACAAATACATTGATAATTGGCTATAAGTAGTAAGTACAATTCATCCAGTCAACCTTTTAAGCAATGACACTGACACTTAAGTTGGTAAATCATTCAATTTGTTCATCAATCAACCTGCAATCCATATGAATTATTTTATCAACCAATCAATCAATGATTGATTATCAATCTGAAAAATCATAATTAATGATTCAACATTCCGATTAATTGTGACCGAAGTTATATATAGTGGCGACCACGTGGTCACTGTGATTTTTGGTCACAGTCAATCGCTATGTTGAATCATCAATTACGATTTTTAGTAATAATTAGTTTAACAGCTACAGTATATAGCGTAGGGTCTTGATTTTGAGGCAGATTTTGATAGAAAACTGGAAGCTATCAATTAGCCTATTGTTTTATCATCCAATTAAAGTTGCCCCCCCATTGAATTGGCCAATCGCATCTTCTGAGCAAACAGTAGAGACTTAGATGCCATAACGTGATTTAAGTAGAAAGCCTTGCGGAAAGTCTGAGCCGTCTCTCTCGCTAGTTGTCTATCTCTTTCTCGTTCTATATCTAATAAGTTAAGTTATTGAGAAGATTTCGAACATGTGTAAGTGATGCCCACAGGAGGTTACAATCGCTCATCATCTGCAGATGGGGCCTCTGAAGTTCGTAAACAAATTCTGGACAAAGTCAACGCCCTAGGAGAGGGCAGCAAGAAAACTTACGAGGAGCTTCAAGTCATTGAGGGGAATCTCAATATGTTAAGTGACCATCTCGTTCAAAAAATCGACTCAGCGGTAGATGCTCTCAACAAAAAGATGGATGAGTCCTTCATAAAGCTAGAAAACATGCAAAAGTAAATAACCTTATTTAACAACAAGAGGCGCCAAGTCGTGCGGCCACACCACAATCTACAAAAAAAGAATAATGAGAAACCCTGACTTGTCGGTGAGTAGAAGAGACTACAATTCGATGTCGTTTTTCAGGTCTACATAACTTTAAATTGTCGATGAGAAATTCAATTTCCTTCGGTAAAAGTTAAAAGTTGAATTGCCATTTTTGATTTGATGTTTTTTCCGTAGAAAATAAGAGTTTTTGAAAACCGCGCCATTTTTTGCGAGAAAACAAGAAAATCGTCGCATGTCTTTGGCACCTTTTTCACGTGTTGTTGTGATAGCTCAGTTTTTGTGTCAGTTTGTTTCAGCTTTTGAAGTGGCTGTGCGCCTTAAAAACGACCAGTTTTTTAATTTGAAAAATATTTTTGCCTGAGTTTTTGTTTATCAGTAGAAGGTGCCTAGTTAACTATGAAACCATGTTTCTTTCATTCTTGTTGTTTTACTTTCTTGAAATATTGACATCCCAACTTCAACCGTCCCACACCCTCAAATTTCCACCCAAAAATAGCAGTCTCGAAAGAGTGCTCAAAAATTGTTTTTATTGAGCAAAAAGATCTAAAACTCTCTTGAATAACAAGAAATATCTTTATTCAAGAGATCTGTGGGTCCAGATTTGAAATATATTCAAATAAATTTTTTTCGGGGATTTTTGAATAACCCCCACTGAATTTCTAGTCGGTATAGGACAGATTTTAAACTGGCCATTTCTCGAAAGTGTCACCAGTTAAGAAAAAATGAGACACCTCTATCAAACACACTAAAGATAGTCTTTCACCTCATAGAAAAACATTTGTTGGCCTGTGCGTTGCGCTTGCGAAAAATAACTTTCAAAAGAGACAATTTTCAGACGTTGATTCAATTGACAAGATGACTTCCGGTCTATCAGCAATACCACTCTAGTTCGATTTTTAACAATTTTGACCGCAATTCATCGTAAATACGGTTCAAAAAAGGGAATTAGAATAGTAGCTTAGGTCATAGGCGAAGTAAATTGAACTTACCACAATGTTTACGGGAAGTAGGTTGAATTTTTTGCGACAGCGTGACGGTTATTGTCGTTCGTTACTGTTCGTTACAATTTTCACAAACTTCTGTCTGTTTTCTTATTTATCTAAGGCCATCTCTTGAGAAACCATGCTGGAAATTAACAGAAACTTTATATTCTAAAAGTCTAAAAGTCTTATCGGAAAATAATGAAGAATTCAGGTTCAATTTACCTCAAATGAGTAAGACTTTGACTCCTGTTTACAACACCGTTTTGCTTGATTGAACTAATTGATAATCGCGTCTCAAATTAAAAAACTGGTAGTTTTTAAGGCGCACAGCCACTTAAGATCAGATAATTTAGTGGACCTTTCAACCTTGTTTGTCTTGGTTTTGATTTGATTTTTTTTTCCGCAGAAAAGGTTTTGAAATCCGCACCTTTTAGGGAGAAGAAGTGTGTGTGGTTCTAATTCTAGTTTTGCTTTGTGCTATATCTAATTTTCTATTTTTAAAAGTCTGTTTAAGATTTCGTTTTCTGATTAGAACCATCCTTATTAGGCTTAAAGTTATCAAATTTATTATATGATTTGATGTTTAAGAATTATAAATTATTTATATGTACTGCATGTATTATCATATTGGATGTAATCCCAATATCTTAGAGTGATGTTTATAGTAAGCTATAACATTGCTATAAATATTTTAGTACATTGTAGTGTTACTGTTTATATAGTTTTGCAGGGCCCCTCATGTAGCTGAAAGGGACACTATGATAAAGTTTACTAGCTTGCTATATCGCGATACTGACATTTCTCTTTATGATTTCAGAACTTCGTACAAACCAAGATCAACGACTTGCAATTAGAGTGGGACACGTCGAAAAAGTAAATTACTTTTGGCTAAATATATTTTTTGGGGCAAGTATATAGGTAGTGCCTGGTCTTGTTAAATTTGTTGACTACATTTTTAATGCCATCTCCACAAGGGATTTTCTTAACCACCTACACTTGGACAAAAAACAAAGTCTGTCATCAGTATATAATAATTATGAGAATGCTTATGCTTACCAAACAGGAACAAAGGTAGTAGTTATGTTTTGTACACTTGATTGGAAATGTTGAAAAATGTTGTTGTTGTTCAAAAAGATATTATTGTGTAATTTGATAGGGAAAGCAATCCTGTGAACAAGGAAATAAAAGAAAGGATTTTGAAGGAGGTTCAAGAAATAGAGGAGATAAGAAGAAATAACTGAATAATGAGGAAAAGAATACTAGGTATGCATCTTCTTCAAAAGCATTGTAAATCAGTATAAATCATATCTATAAACGCAATTTTTAAATCTTGAACTTTTAAAACGCACTTATTACTGAAACTTTGAACGCTTTTTAGAGTAGATTTTGTATGATTGCAAAAATGACACCGTACGGTCTCAACATGGCTACAGCAGGAGTTACTAATGTTTTTATATAGACAACTGACACGGTATGGCCCGGTCTGTTTCACACTCATACGAAATCTAATCTATCACCAAAAATAATTCCTTTTTTAGTAATTTCACTTGTGGATATTATTTATAAAGTTCCACTGAGCATGTTGTTGCTTAAGCGACAACGAAGAATGAAAAATTGAAGAATATCACCTCGATGCAGTTCTCAAAGTTTTACTAAAACTACATTAGAAAGTCCGGATTATTTGTTTATACATAACGGTTTTGAATGTAATATTTTAATAGAATATAATTTTGTTTCACAGAAGCCATATCTGCCACTTATCACTTGGCACGCAAAAAACAAAAACGTGCAGGGGAAGAAGAGTTGTATAAAGTTTACATGAAGAAACAGCAAAGGAAAGAAAGGGCGAGTGTTTAAACTTAAGGTATCTCTTCTCAGTTTTCAAGTAGCAATACCGATCGCACTCGAAAAAAATATTATGCATTCGTGAAGAAACGAACAGGTAAATTGAGTACTACATTGTGTCTGAGAAAGATGAAAGTTTCTGAAGATGTATGTTATAGGGTGATCGGCATTACTATGGCAACGGCTAGGGACAAGTCCTTTTTAACATATTCTCGATTTTCTTGGCTTTTAGGAATATTTAGAGAAAATGCTCTCGTGACTAGTAGGCATAATTGTGCTTAGCTCTAGGAAATTGAATCAAAATCTATGAGAGCGATTTTGAGATATGTGGTAGAAGTTTTTTTTCCAAAAAATAGCGTTGTCTAACCTAAGTTGCAAAGTTTTGTAATGGAATAAGTTTATCTTGTAGAGCGAGTTGAAAGAGTTCGCATCTCATGATTTCGAGAAAACTCGATGTAAGTGATATGCTTGTTTTGTTCTTGCTATCCGAGATTTGTTCTACCTCCACTAAAATACTCTTAAGTGTCATTGTCAGAACATCCCGGGCAGATCCAAAAGATCGGGGTCGCCCGATTTACTCTGTTCTTTGACCACTAGTAGACTATCCGATAGGGTGAAGAACCGTGCCATTAAAAGTTTCTTAGGCCTTTTATCTTCCGAGATTGACCACCCCCCTCTGTTTTGGACTCCTGAAGGACTTTGAGACCACTAAATTTTACGGTCACATTGGGGACCTCAGCAACGAATAATGCCTTGTCATGAGCAACTTTCACATTTTGTGAGGGAAATTTAGTCTATAAATGAGCTATTCTGAGGAGATGAGTCAATTTTGAAAAGTTGCAAAAATTTGAGCGGCTTTGGAAATTTGCATACGAAACTTATCTACCTGCAGATCGTAAAATTTGTCATTTTTAAAGACCATTTTCTCAAAAGTGCGGCAGTTATTTTCCAAATAAATGACAGATTATTAAAGCAGTATACTTGATTATAACGAAACCGTAGAGTTAAAATTGGGATCTATAATACTTCGGGCGTGATTTCCTTCCAAATTTGACAAACATCACTGTTGCGAAGGCGTTGTCGCGTCTAATATTCACTTCCGGTCAACCCATAAATTCTTCTTTCCGCAGCACTAAATGCCGTCAATTCTCCCACAATACTTTTTGAAACCTGAATTAAGTTCAAACTTAATTGTTTGAAACAATAAAATATTTATTTGACTTAATATTTATTCCATCACACAAAATATACCTTCGGATTTATGCTCTGAAAAATAGTTCATCCCTGCGTTGTGGATTTCCACACAATTAATAATAGTATGTAAATCGTCACGTTTACCTTGAATAGCAGAGAAAGACACAAGTAGAAAGAGATTAAAAGCTATTAAATTTGTGATATAATGCTTCAGTGAAATATTCGATCTTCAAGTGTATTTTCTACTTTTGTCGAAACTAATTTGCATAAGAACCTGTCACGCAACGAGGTCAACTATTTCGAATCCCGCATCGCGTTATAATGAAAGCTCCCGTTTTGTTCCTTTTTGTTTGAACTGTTACTTTTCCAAACTAACAAAAATTGGCAATATGGCTGGATGTTACTGGTAAGCTTTTGGGAACTGGAGTTGCTTTGTCACTGAGACTGTAAAATTAGGTGCCATATTGTGTGACTGATTGTGAATGTCGATAACCGGGTTTTGATTGTGCAATCTGTCTTTTCCATGCACAATGGCGGTAGAAGTAAGTTGCTCGTTCGTAGCAGAGAATTCTCCATGTGGTCTTGTTGGTGTTGGTTCAACTCTAGTTCCGTTATCAGCATGTACTCAAGATATGACATCTCATCTAGTAAGCTTACAAGTTACTGGTAAACGTGGACGGGGAAAGACCGTGCTGTCTGAAAAGGATTTAATTTTGAATCGCTCAGGATTGTTTCATTATGATAGTCATGAGGTAGAGGTTATGACAATCTGCCCAAAACATCGCAAAAGCCTCACCACTGATTGGCAAGGGCGCAAAAGTCGTGTGTGTAGCTATCCTGCACATAAAGGACCCAGAAAACAACTAAAGCTTCCCCGTAGAGTAAATGCGTCCATGTCTGCAGAAATCCATCAACTGTTTGACTCAGTTGTCCCAATTGGTTCTGGTAAGTTATTTAACAGAAATTTCATTCTTTTACCGAATACTGAATAATATTGAACGCACCGCAAAAGATGCTGCGTTTAAAAGTGGGAACAGTTTTTTCACAAAGTTTCATTATTGTTCATGTAACCAAGGGTATCTGACTTTTGAGGGATGATTTTTTTATTGTGCTTACTAATTATTTTTTCTTCTTTGCTAATGATCAAACGAAACTTTTAAAATGGTATCGAACAAATGTTTCCCTTACTAGATGCAGGGTTCATGGGCCGAGCTAAATAATAACTTTTGGGAACCCTGTGGCAGATACCAAAGAAAAATATCCCAACACTCATTTTTACACGTCAATATTTTAGCTGTTTGCGAGGCATGTCAACATATTCACTATAAAAAAAGAGCAGAGCAAAGTGACAGCAATTCAGATCATGTAAGTATAGTCAGTTTACTTATTCTCACTAGCCTCCTTCGCAGACAACTCTTCATCATTCTCGGCGCTTCCTTCGGCAATTAAATGGGAGGGGATGGGGGGTGGGGAAGAGGAAAAAAGGAGGAGTTATTCTTTTACTCTCCCCCGTTTCGTCCCTAGTCTTCTTCTCTCCTAATCAAGAGACCATAATACTAAGAAAGCGAAACTCGGTATCGATGTCTGTTGAATGTTCGCGGCGACAAGGCTATTTTTATTAATTTTGCCATCGCGCGCGCAGCGGGCTCTGAAACAATAGAGGGATTTCATGGCAGCCATGTTTGTGCAAGTACAATAAAAAGTTTTTAAATGACAAACTCAATTATTTTGACCACAAACATGGCTACCGTGAAATCCTTCTACAGAATTTGATTTTTAACATGCGCGCGGACGGGACTGTTTGCTTTTGGCTCTTGAATTCTCTTGTTTGAGAGCCTTCCGCGCGCGATAGCGAAATTACTAAAAAATAGCCTTATAAAAAGGCCCGGACACACGGTGCAACATTTCTTGAAACATTTGCTGAAACATCGCGCGCAACACAATGTTGCAGCGTGTGTCCACCCATTCCTGTGTTTCGCGAAACGTTGCGCGCAACAGTCGCAGAAATAGGATCGAGTTCTACTTCTGTAACTGTCCAGAACTGTTGCGCGCAACATTGCACGAGATGTTTCAGTGGTGGACACACGGTGCAACAGTGTTGCGCGCGATGTTTCAGCAAATGTTTCGGGAAATGTTGCACTGTGTGTCTGGGCCTTTAGTCGCCGCGAACATCGCACAGACATCAATACTGAGTTTCGCTCTCTTAGTATTATGGTCTCTTGTCCTAATTCAACACAGGAAGCCGGTGTTGTCTCTTATTCTCACTAACATTAATTTTGCAACTGAGAACCCGTAATACGAATTCGGTTTTGGCATTATTGTTACAGACGTCCCAGCAAGAAGTCCAAGAGGAACTAGAAATACCACTAAGTGTACAGCCCGCTGATCTATCACAACCTGGTACCTCATCAGACAGTCATTTTCAAGATGATACTCAGACAGTAACAACCTCTTCACAGTCATCACAGAGTAGCAGTCTTCCTGAACAGGAAGTAAGTATCTGGGTTGATGAAATTGAGCTCCAGCAACAAAAGAGAACGACACTAAACGAAGCGATCCACAAATTAAGTGATGGTCGTATCAGCCCAGTACTGTCAACGCTCAACACTTCGTGGGATGACATATCAGTTACGCAACAGAAGTATTACTCGCGAAAAGCAAAGGAAATTGTAACAAGTGCATTTTCTGTTATCAGCCCTGGTCAAGAGGAACATTTATGGGAATCCATAAAACAAGGAGGTCTACTAGTACCTGGATTGGAGGCAGGTGGTTCTATTAGGCCTCATTTTGATGGTAATGAAAATCTAGTGGATGCTCTCGTCAAATCGTACATACAAGCAGAATCTTGGCAAACAAAACGACAGATATTGTCCCTCTTTGCAAATGATTTCAGTAAATCTGAGCTGCAGCAAATGATACCTGGTCTCTCCAAATGGCGTATTGATCAAGCCCGTTTACATGCTACCCAGGCAGGAAAAGGTCAGCCAGTGCCCGCCCATCCTCAATTTCATCAAAGAATTCCTCAAGCAAAGGTAGACCACTTTATAGAGTTTCTCTCCCGCCCTGAATTCACTCAGGATGTAGCCTTTGGAACTAAAACCATGAAGCTTGATTCTGGTGAAAAGATCATTATCCCGGCAGTTATTAGGACACTGATACCATCAAGAATTATTACACAGTATAAAGACTACTGCGAGCAGCAAGAATTTCAGCCTGCGAGTGATCGATCGCTGTGGAGAATGCTCGAGGTTTGCTCCGCATCTATGCAGACATCCCTACAAGGACTAGATAATCTAACTGCAGAAGGAACAGAGGCATTTGATAACATGATGAAAATCATAGACTCGTTGGTAGATAATGGCGCCGGTGAACAATGGGGAAAAGATGCACAAAACAAACTGAGAGAAGGGAAAAGGTATCTAAAAGCTGGTTTTAAGGCGCACATTGGCATCAACGAACACTGCAAAGACCATTGCATAGTCTACGCTCTTAGTGATCCTAAAGATAAGGCTTTCAAGCGTGAATGCCAGCACAAGCATGATGTTCTGTGTGAAAGCTGTGAGTCTTTAAGAAGAGTCCTTCAAGAAATCTCTCTAAAAGCTGAACTCGTAAATATTACAGAAGAGCAGCGGGAGATTATAAAGTTTGAAGTTGCTGAATATATTCGCGCCATCAGTGCTTGGAAATCACACTTACTACGCCTGATAAACCAAGATGAGGCTAAACATCAGGCGCTCAATGATCTCAAAGACGACGCATGTCTCATAGTGATGGATTGGGCCATGAAGTACCTTCCTCAACATTACCGAGAGCGTATGAGTGATTTCTATGGAAAAAGGGGGAAAAGTTGGCATGTTTCTGCCGTGATAACTAAGAAGGACGGAGTGTTTCAAGTGGAATGTTATGTGCACTTGTTTGACTCGTGTGGCCAAGATGCTTTTGCTGTTGTATCAATCGTCGAAAACCTTTTGCATGTCGTCCGACAAGATTATCCTACAATCAAAAAAGCCTACATTCGTTCAGACAATGCAGGCTGTTATCATAATGGTGCTCTTCTACTCAGCTTGCCTTACATTGCCAAGAGAACTGGTATCCTTCCACTGAGATATGACTTTTCTGACCCCCAAGCCGGAAAAGACATTTGCGATCGAAAAATAGCTCCAATGAAAGGTCACATGAGAAGATATGTCAACGAAAAGCACGACATCAAGACAGCAGAAGATATGAAAGAAGCCCTTGAATCCCATGGTGGTACTAAAGGATGTCGGACTGCCGTCGCCAAAGTAAATCCCTTGAGAGATAATGGAAAAGACAACAAAATACCAGGCATTAGCCTCTTAAATAACTTTTCCTTTGAAGAAGATGGTATCAGAGCATGGCGAAGCTTTCAAATCGGACCCGGACGCCTTATTAAGTATACGGAACTTCAGATCGAACCACAACAGGAAACAGGCTTGGAGTTAATACAGGACTTTGGTCCCCGAAAGCAAGATCTTGGTGTTATTGCAGGTAAAGCCCAAGACCAAACGTCAAAGCACGACATCTACTCTTGTAGCGAGACTGAGTGCGTCCTCACTTTCAAGACAAAGGCTGAGGCAGAGGCTCATATGGATACCGATAAACATGTGCGCAAAACTGAGAGAGAATCCATGTATGATTCAATAAGGAAAACATGGGCCGAGAAAGTTACTGGTGTTAAATATACCACCACAACCCCAAACGTCGTCGAAGAGTCCAATTTAGAAGAACAACATTCAGATACGACACCCTCTGATAACGAACCAAAGATCGGATGGGCGTTAAAGACAAGCAGAACGTGGACCAGAATGGGAGAAAAGGCCAGAAAATTTCTTGTGGAACAATTTGACGTTGGTGCTGTGACTGGGCAAAAGGCAGATCCTGCCCAGTTATCAAGAGAAATGAAAAGAGCGAAAGATGAACATGGGAAGGCAATGTTTAAGCCAGAAGAGTGGAGAACTGCCGATCAAATTAAAAGTTTCTTCTCGCGTTTATCGGCGAAGCAACGGAAACAACAAGTGGAGTCAGATGAATGTGCGACTGAAGAAGAACTAACAGAGGAAGACATCGAGGCAGTGCAAGCCGAGGAATCCTTTTATGCTCTTCGCGACGTTGTTGTTCAAGACATGGAGGGCCCTGATCATCCAGTTTTAGTTGGAGAAAGGAATATTTGCCAGCTATTGAAAGATGGAAAACTGAACAACCTTCGAATTGCAGACCTTAGAAGTATTTGTGAAAGTCTGACCATTGAAATTGAAGCAGGAAGTGAAAAGAGAAAAAAAACTTACATTGAACCAATTGAAGAATATATACAAGGTTGTCCCTGTATGCAAGCGGAAATTGTCTAAGGGACATCAGATGCAAATTAAAAGGGATTTGACTTCATGATCAAGCTCGACCTTCGTTACGTACTTGAAAAACTGCCGAGCATTCAAGACTAGTGTTTGGACAAGATTTAAAAAGGTCAATCTCAATATAAATTCAAATAAACTGTAACTACTTTCTTATCTGTAAACCGGAACCTGTGTGAGTTCCCTATTTGTCTAGCCTTTTCTGTATCGAAATTGATATAAATTGTATTCTATTTTTTCTCGAACCCTGCGGAAAAAAAAAACAAAGCAAAACAAAACAAAACAAAACAAAACAAAACAAAAAAACGAAAAACCAAAAATGCATGAAATGTCAGTGGGATGAAACTGATGAAAGGAACATTAATGAATACTTATTTTTCCTTTGCATTCGATGTTTATTCCTCGCAATCCCGGGCTTCTGGTTTAGTTTAAGTAATAATTCAACTAAAAAATGCGCTTGCGGGATTCGAATTAGTTGACCTCGTTGCGTGACAGTTTCTTATGCAAATTAGTTTCGACAAAAGTAGAAAATACACTTGAAGATCGAATATTTCACTGAAGCATTATATCACAAATTTAATAGCTTTTAATCTCTTTCTACTAGTGTCTCTCTGCTATTCAAGGTAAACGTGACGATTTACATACTATTATTAATTGTGTGGAAATCCACAACGCCGGGATGAACTATTTTTCAGAGCATAAATCCGAAGGTATATATTTTGTGTGATGGAATAAATATTAAGTCAAATAAATATTTTATTGTTTCAAACAATTAAGTTTGAACTTAATTCAGGTTTCAAAAAGTATTGTGGGAGAATTGACGGCATTTAGTGCTGCGGAAAGAAGAATTTATGGGTTGACCGGAAGTGAATATTAGACGCGACAACGCCTTCGCAACAGTGATGTTTGTCAAATTTGGAAGGAAATCACGCCCGAAGTATTATAGATCCCAATTTTAACTCTACGGTTTCATTATAATCAAGTATACTGCTTTAATAATCTGTCATTTATTTGGAAAATAACTGCCGCACTTTTGAGAAAATGGTCTTTAAAAATGACAAATTTTACGATCTGCAGGTAGATAAGTTTCGTATGCAAATTTCCAAAGCCGCTCAAATTTTTGCAACTTTTCAAAATTGACTCATCTCCTCAGAATAGCTCATTTACAGACTAAATTTCCCTCACAAAATGTGAAAGTTGCTCATGACAAGGCATTATTCGTTGCTGAGGTCCCCAATGTGACCGTAAAATTTAGTGGTCTCAAAGTCCTTCAGGAGTCCAAAACAGAGGGGGGTGGTCAATCTCGGAAGATAAAAGGCCTAAGAAACTTTTAATGGCACGGTTCTTCACCCTATCGGATAGTCTACAAGTGGTCAAAGAACAGAGTAAATCGGACGACCCCGATCTTTTGGATCTGCCCGGGATGTTCTGACAATGACACTTAACACAAAAAATCTCTGATAAATTTTCTTTTAAATAATTTGTGCTTATTTTTAAGTAGTAGGCAACATGATTGTGAAGTCTCAAATGAGCATTATCATGCAACTCCAAAAGTCACAGAAATATAATTACCATAGCTGGAAAGAGCACATCAAAAGTATACGTAGTAAAACTGTGAAGTTTGAATGAAGTCAAACTTACGAAGTTATGAATTTTCCGAAATCGAAATTTTATATGAAAACATTTGGCAAGAGATGCCTACCAGCAAATAAAGGTTTGCTTACAAATTCACACTTTTCAAAAATTCATATTCTCGCAAGCTTTGGATTTAATTCCTTTAAACTTCACTGTCTTGCTAATTTTAACATGCTCTGATCTTTCCAGCTATGGCAATTCTTTTTCTGTTTTATGAATTTAAAAATACCTGACAAAAGCTCATTGGTTGAAGCATTTTAAGGCTGTCAAATTGAAGTTTAAAATCGGTTTTTTTAAAATCTGTTTCCGCAGTTGCTCACTTGTTGATTTTCACCGGACTGTGAAATAGTTACTTAGCTAATAGACACTAATAGACTCTGCACCCATTGTTTGCTTTTGTTGCAATACAACTATTAGACACGATTAAACACTGACTATTAGTAACTGTTTCACAGTCCGATGAAAATCACTCTACATCGCAAACGCTATCCCGAACAATGCTTGTTCCAAGCCAGAACCACAATAACAATAGATAAAGCGCAAATGCTCAAGATGTGTGGAACTACCACAAAAACTTGCATAATGAACCAACAAGCCAGCAACAGCGGAAACAGAAAGTACCGATTTAAAGCTTCAATTTGACAGCCTTAAAATGCTTCGAACAATTTAAGACTTCACAATCGTGTTGCTTGTACCTGAAAATAAGCACAAATTATTTTAACAAAAATTTATCACAGACTTTTTGTATTAAGAGTGCTATAGTGAACGAGATCAAATCTGCGACAACAAAGTACAAAACAAACAGCATTGCCATGGTGACGACGATAGCCCTATCACATATACATTGTCGACAGCATTCATTTTTGCCCAATAGCCCTGTAGTACTAAATTTACCATTTGTTCCTTTGTGAATGCATGATATTTTTAGAACGTGAGTAGTGTCGTTACTTTGAAACTGGGAAGAGCCACCTTAATTTTTTTACTAATTTTTCCATTTTTGCTTTCATTGCTGACAGTATTCTAATTTTTTTCATTTTGTCTGTTTGTTTTTAGAAACTTAAAAGACGCAAAACCTGCATGACGCCTGAAGAATTGAAAAGTGACCAATCACAAGGCCTTCATCTATCACTGATTTCTTCAGAGGAGTCAGACGATGAAGGCTTTGATTAGGCCACTACCATGGCATGAAGAGTCGCTATTGACTTTCTTCAAAGCCTTAGATGGTAGGAGTCAGAAGAGTTTGATAGCGTTTCAAAAAAGGCAACAGCTAAACAGAAAAGAGGGTGCACCTAGCCTCTGTGACCCAGAGGCAGTCCCCGTCGACTTGGGGCAATTTGTTATCACAAGCTAGTCAATAAAATCTTTCATCACCAAAAACGGAGTATCGTTGCTTTTTACAACTGAATTGGTGTCAGGATAATCAAAAGATAACTCAGATTTTACTGAATTATACCGGTCGGGCAAAAAATAATGATAATAATAAATAAATAAAACAACATAGAATAAACTCGCTACTCAACCTTTCTCGAAATTTCCCGAGTAAAAAAGTTGTCGTGGAATGTCACGTGACCATCATAGGCAGGAAAAACTGTCGAATTTCAAGTGCAAGTTCTCCATGGAAAATACAAACTTCACAAACTTTTTTCCCCGTGATTGCATAGACCAAAAGTCCTCTTATCTAAAAATAGCCTTTAATTGAATAAGAATATCGCCGCATTTTCGCTGTGGCCCCGCATTTTAGTGCTACTTTTACTAAGTTTACAAAATAGTGAAAATTGTCTAAGTCCAATGAAAATTAACAATGATAAAGACATCATTACCAAAACGTTTTTTTTGCATTTATGACAAGTACTAGGCATGATCTTTCATTGGGCAAAACAAAATTTCCTGAGACTCAAGTTCGGCTGAACAGGAAACATCTGCATATTTGTCCCGAATTTTGTGCGTTTTTGACTACAAATTTTAAATTTGTGTAACTCAGCCAAATTTTAATATTCTGACAAACTGTTTGGCCAAATATGTAGGTTCACTGAGCTGATCAAGAAAACCAAATTTGACCGAAATCGGTGAGGGGTTGTGTAGACTCGTCTGCATCGTCACTAGATGGATACGTTCTTAACTTGTTTGGCAATGCATGCTGTTCATCTGGAATTGGCCTATAGTATGTCCACAGACTCTTTCTTGAACGCCTTCCTCCGTATGGCTTCATGTCGTGGACTGCCAGAAGAAGTCCTATCAGATTTTTTTTTTTTAAATACGTTTATTTCACACATAAATAAATTTTTACATTTTAACACTATAGATTTTTACAATAATTTTTTTTTTTTTTACATATATAACAGAAAATTTCCTTTTTTTTACAATAATTTCCTTTTTTTTTAAATTACAATTTTGGACAATTAACAGAACTTTTTTGTTGTTTTTTGTTTTTTGTTTTTAAAGCTTTCAGTATACAAAAAAAAGAGAGTTGTTTTTTTTATTTTGGTGTATAAGGTGTAGCAAATAGTAGAAGAGGAAAACGAGGAGAACAATGTGAACAAGAAACAATCAAGGAAGAAGAGATTAGGGAAACTGAGGTATTAGTTAGATTGCAATGTTATGCAGTTTTTGAAGAAAATTGATAAAAGGAGCCCATTTTTTTCTGAAAAATACCGACGATTGTTCATTAATTTGAGCTAGAGCGATTCTTTTTTCGAGATGGTACTTATTGGTTGCATATTTCAAAAATTGTTCAAATGAATATTTTTCTTCTTTTATGAAACTGTAATACATATGTTGTTTTGCGATTAAAATCAGGTGGTTTAAGAGAAGAGAAAAACTAAAGTTTGATAACTGGCCATATAATACTGTTTTAGTGTCAAGAGTGATTTGTGACTTGGGATCAATGTGCACCGACCACCAATTTTGAAATTCTTTCCAAAAACATTGCGCTTGTTTACAAAGGTAAAAAAAGTGTTCACATGTGTGTCGTTTTGAGTCAGAACAAAAAGGACAGATATCATCAGCTTTGATTCCTACTTTTTTGAGATAATCTTTCAATGGGAGTATATTGTGAATAATTTTAATTTGAAAGATTGAGAGTTTTATTTCTTTTGTTACTCTGAACGGTAGTAAGTATAATCTGTTTAAATCTTTTGTCTGAACTCCTTCTTTGACAATTAAAGGCTCATTTGTCGGAGGTTCAAAATCGGCTTTAGCAAACAATTGTCTTATTGATTTAGCGCACATTTTGGTCAAGTTATAAGATGTTTTCTCTAGACTCGATGACGTTTCGGGTTCTTTTATTTTATCTCTGACTGCATTTACGATACCGTTGTAAGTTAAGAAATTGGTGTTTACATTGAACTTTTTTGTAAATTCTGTGAAACTTAGAAACGAGTTGTCAGATCCTAGTAAATCTTTTATGGTAATAATTCCTTTGTCAAACCACGCTCTGTAAAAAAGTGATGTGTGTCCAACTTTAATATATTTGTTGTTCCAGATAGGTATCTGTGTGATGTCTTGAAAGTGGAGATTTTGTTCATTGAAATCTTGAATGTAGGACAAGATCTGTTTATAAAAGTCTGGGGTGTTGGGCAATATCAATTCTTTACTGTTAAAATCACACGAGAGTAAAAACAGCCCCCCGTACTTGGATAGAGAGTAGCGCGGAATGATTTTCCATGCGGATTGTTTTGGATCCAAAAGGCGTTTTACCCAAGCAAGCTTGAGTGCTTTTTCTATATATGCGTAAACATAGTCATGTCTAGCCCTCCTTCTCCTTTGCTTCCTATAATGGTTATCTTTTTTATCTTCGCGGGTTTATTATCCCAGATGAATTTAAAAGTGATCTTATCAACCTTTTCCGCAAAGTTGTCTGGGATACACAACACTGAAGCATTGAAGGTGAGCTTAGATAAAGCTAAAGTTTTGGTAATATTTATTTTTCCAATAAGGAAATGTTTCTTTTTTTCCAAGAGGATAGTGTATTGTCTAATTGGTCGAGCTTATTGTAAAAGTTTAATTGGTCGCTTAATTGTTTATCATAAGTGAAATAAACTCCTAGTGCTAATACGGGTTCTGAAGTCCAACGGAGTCCAAAAGGTTTGGCTGTAGCCCCTACTTTCGATCCAATCCACATTGCTTCTGTTTTACTGAGATTGGGCTCGAGGCCTGAGATTTGTCTGAAGTTGTCTAACACAATTAAAATATTTTGGATCGATGTTTCATCTTGAACAAAACATGTTGTGTCATCTGCATATTGGGTTAATTTAATTTCATTTTGATCAATACAAATGCCTCTTATAGCTGGATTGTTGTTGATAGCATAAGCAAGCATCTCTACAGAGAGCACAAAAAGCGGACCAGATAAAGGGCAACCTTGACGAACACCACGTTGTAAATCGAAAAAATTAGATGCAAATCCATTGTTTATTACACAGATAGAAATGTTTTTGTAGAAAGTTATAATCCAGGTGATCAAGTTGGCACTGAAATTAAATGTTTTGAGAACTTCAAACATAAAACTCCATTCTAAGGAATCAAAAGCTTTCTTGAAGTCTATAAAGATTAAAGCTCCGGGGATCTTTTGGTGTACAGTGTGCTCCATGATATCAGAAATCAATCTGATGTTTTCACCGATATACCTTGATTTCACATACCCAGTTTGGTTCAAATTTATAATCGATGGTAATATCTTCTATCAGATAACGGGATGAACTTTGTGGGCGCAAACAATGAGTTGCAAGAGTTAAAGGCAGCGCTTAACGAGAACCAGATTCAGGACAGAGTTGCAAATCTTGGGGTAAAATGGCACTTTAACCCGCCACTTGGACCTCATTTCAGTGGGGTTCATGAGATCATGATCAAAGCAGCAAAAATAGCGATATATGCCATTTTGGGTTCAGCAGACACCACCGATGAGGAGTTGTCAAGTGCCGTTGTTGGTGCAGAGGGACTCATCAATTCTCGCCCACTTACTTATCAGTCAGCAAGCCCCAACGACAATGTTCCACTCACACCAAACCACTTCTTGCATGGGCAAGTTGGTGGACGTTTTGCCCCAGATAGTGTTGACAGTACCGCCTTCAACCCAAGACAAAGATGGAGACGAGTACAGGAACTAGTGAGACAGTTTTGCATTGGTGGATGCAGGAGTGGCTTCCAGGCCTAAATTATCACAAGAAATTGTATTACAGCAGAGAAGATCCATCTATTGGAGATGTGGTGTTAGTTCTCTCCCAAGACACACCTCGTGGAAGATGGCCTCTAGGTCGGATTGTGGATACCTTTTCAGTGAAAGATGGCCATGTAAGAGTAGTAAACGTGAAGGTTGGTGGTACCGTAATGAGGAGGCCCATCACTAGAATTTGCCCTCTGGAGAAGTGCCCTGATGACGAAGATGAACCCATTGGAGCAGAGCAAAAGCACTGAACTTTTGAACACTAAGAGAAATTGAGAACTCTAACTTTATTCGACTTCATGTTTGTTAGTCATGAACTGCATAACAAAAGATTCCTTCAAGTTAATTATTACATTTGTAAATTGACTTTGGTCAATTTTGGAAGGGGAGAAATGTGCGGGAGACTGGTGCGAGGGAGCGAGAATGTGCATGTGCCGGTCGAAGAGTGTGTGAGCGAACGTTGAGTTGTTAGTGTGATCGTACTTGAAATGCACACGAATAAAGATGTGAACTGAACAGTATTTATTGTGTGAAAAACGCTGTTGCAGATTGTCTTTACAGCAAACAATTTAGATATAATGTGAAATATAAAGTTAAATAAACTGGCATATTGCATTTAATATTTTCGCATATGTTTGCATGATCTGAAGACAATAGACTAGAAGGGCAAAGTTCATGTACTGACAGACAAATAAAATTGGACAGTGATCAGATAAGGATAGGCCATCGATAACAACAAGCTCCTATCCTCCTGTCTTATTTCTTGGTTGACTAAGAACATTGAGTGGAGAGAGGAGGAAAGGGGAATGCATTGCATTTCCCAAAGCAGTTTGTCCAGAATCGTAGTTGACATAATTCTTGCTGGTGCTTTTTTGCATTTTTTTCTTTATCTATATTTTGGTTTTGGTTTTCATAACCACATGGTCTCATAGAGGCCTAATTTTTAAATGACACTGCTACTGTATACCTTTTATTTGGCGAACACATTGAAGATAATATCCATAAATTACTTTTGGATCTTTATTGCTTGGTCCAACCTCTAGCCACATTATGCGTCTTGAGTATCTACAGTTGACAAAGTAAGGATGATGAAAGTTAGCATACCTTTATCAACTATGAGACATAATTCACTATTAAATTGTCTATTATTGCACTTCACTGTTCAAAGAATTTGGAGCTCTTTGGAAGAATAATTTTGTGGATTACAAATGAATAAACTGAAGTGAAAAATTGTCAGTATCTATTGCAGGCCCTTCAAAACCTTATTCCCAGTATTTTCTGATGTAAAAAAACAACAACAAAAAACATGCACAAAGATGTAAGAAGGATTCAATAGTCCTGAAGAGACAATAAAAAAACAACAAAGGAATTGACAGAGTTCTCGGATGAGAGAATGCACACTTGTACTTGCACATTGTGAACACTAGTCAACAACTATAAAAAAAATTGATAAACAAATCAAATTACCCATCTATGCAACCGTAGATATCAAAGCCATAAGGCTTTAACTTGTCATAACCATCAGCATGCCATGCAAAATTAGGCCCTTTACTAAGATAGATGCGTCATTTTAATCTTTGATGATGCCGTTCCATAGTGCCAACTGGATCAAGCTCCTTAAGGCACTTCACGACTTCATCTCTGAATATGAACAATGACCAAAAGCAAAAGGTGAGCCAAATGACGTTAAACAGAAAATTCAAGAATGTATACCTTGGGACATGAACTCCATAATCTTGTCTTAGATTGTTCCACATGTCTCTGTAACCGGACTTTGATCCTGGTCCACTTAATTCATTCTGTGTTGTTATATAAAATGTTATTATTTATTTTCTATGCTTTATGTGTCAATGTACATGCAGTCTTAATATACAAACCTGAATTGCATTTTTCAGTTCATTGGGATCAACAAATATTTTCCTGCACTTTAGGTTATGTTGTTTTAATAGTCTTTTCAGCTTTGAAAGGCTACATAGGAACACAGAAAATTGAATTAAAATTTTTGCATGGTCATTCATCTACTTAATCTACATCTTATATTGATTATATGATTACATATATACATCTAATATTGATTATATTAAGAAAATTCACAATTTGTTATAGTTGTGCCTTGTTGTCTGGGAGAGTGAGACAAATGATCTAAAGCATTGATTTTCTGGTCATAAATTTTTGACTGGAATTTGTAGAATTTTAGGATCTTGAGTAAGATTACATTGTATCCTCTAACAAGGAATTACAACCATAACCTTTTTTAAAGATAAAATCATATATTGAATTGGGAGAGTGTGGCATACAGGGAGGGGGACTCCCCTCAAAAGTGAGCAGGGTGCTTGACAGACTATTTTGGGGCTCATAAATGGAACCATTGCACCCATTTCATGGGTCTCTGTAGATGTCTAAAACGGTTTAATAATAATAATAATAATAATAATAATAATAATAATAATAATAATAATAATAATAATAATAATAATAATAATAATAATAATAATAATAATAATAATAATAATAATAATAATAATAATAATAATAATAATAATAATAATAATAATAAGTATTTTATGTAGCATCAATATCCCAGAGTTGAACAATGCTTTGCTCTCCCAGTTGAAAAGGTTAAAAAATGATTGAATTATTTGCTTGATGTTTAGTTTTATTATATTATATTATATATAGATATGGTACATGATATATGGGTGATTTCACATGAGAGTTGAAAAAATGAGCATTTTTAGAATACGGCAAAAGAGAAAAAACAAGGTTATGATTTTAAGCTTGGATAAATGAACTTTGAAAAACATAAGTATCTACTTTCATTGGACCACACCCATGACCAGGGAAGGTCCCCAAAGTTCCCCAAAGTAAGCACTGTAAAAGATGGCAAAAATTACTTATTTGAGACCTAATGATAAACCTCACTTGACAGAAAAAAATGAATCAAGGTAAAGGGTTATTTTTTTTTGTTAATCACAATTCCAGTGCTTCAAAACCAAAGTGGAAGATTTTAGCTCTAGTCTGGTCATCACAAAAATATTTACAGCCTTCCAAACTTCTGTCATGTAAATAATGTAACATCCATGAAAAATACAACATTTCATTAATTTTTTCTGAAAGAAATTGAACAGCAATGACCAAATCACTAATGGTGCTCTGCTACCTCACCAAGCTGTATACAAATCTGATATCAATTAGCTTTGCTCTTGACACGTTTCTAAATAAAAGGCACCTGAAAGGTGCATGTATCTACTGCAGAAGTGTTATAGAAATATGTTTGACAATGTGAAATGCTGATTGGAAAGAAAAACATGAATAGCTATGAAGAATTTTATGGAGTTGGACAGGGCAGTTTGTTATTACCTCGACTCAGATGTCTTTCGGAAATTAAACGTTCGGAATAACTTGGTAAGTGATATTTTTAACAATGTTTTTACGTCCATCAATAGAGACAGCTTTCATAGACAGTGTCATAGGTTTTATTATATAAAGGAATTGCTAGTGTTTGTTTGGCCTTGCAATCAAGATCCATGTTTGAGCTCTTCGTACATACTGAAGGCCATTACATTTCCTTAATAGGAGCTGAAATATTATATAATGAAGTGAGTTATTTGATAGTTTACATGCAATCGTTGTAAACTTGTTTACTGTTGCTAAAAGATAGAACATTTGAGAAAGGCTCAAACCAGATCGAGACAAACACTTCAATATTGTATTACTTACCGCCGCTCAAAAACGACCTCAAAATTGAATAATGATTTAATAATTCTCCATAAGAATAAACCTGACACATTCTATTAAAGCTGAACCTTATCAATGGGCATAAAAACATTGTTAAAAACATCACTTACCACTGAGATTTTTGACTTGTCAATTTGAATTCCTGTCAAACTAGTCAACAGTCGTCAGTCACATGGAACTTCGTGCTTGTCAGTTACTTGTCCGTGATTCTGAAAGACATTTGGTCATCGATTCGTATGTCATTTCGCCTTTACTTGTTTGTTGCCGTGTATTTTCCGAAAATATTCCGACTTTTCTATTGTTAACACTTTCTATTGTTAACAAGCATAGAACTTCGTGTCAGAACTCATACATGTTCTCAATGTGTTCTGGTGAATACCAATATACCGTGATCTCATAATTTGAGTGAAGCATGAAGTATATCCATTTTCAACACGATGACATAGTACCTACTGCATTCTGCAGTAGATACAAAAAAGCCTTGAAAATCACTGTCAAACCGCTGCTCTCAACGTGATTACGTGCGTGAAGCCTGACGAGCAACCATGTTTTGCAAACCTCCTTAATGTTAACCCTTTTCCTCTCTCTAGAAGTTTAACTTTGACAATCAGACTTGAAATATTAATAGATAAGATGACTAATGACTCCGACCTTCAGCATTTTTAACTCGCTGGACGTTTTGTTTTCACAGATACTTTTAAGTGTTACTAGGATATCAATTAATGACTTTTGGTGTAAAACTGTTGGCTAAAGGGGCCAATTTGCAGGACCCTACTGAAAATCACTTTGTGAGTAGGTTTCCTGGGTAAATTTATCATCATCATCATCATCATCATTATTATTATTATTATTCATAACAAACTAAGGCTTGAATGTTAGCTAATTTTGATTCCATGATATGCTGCAAGAATGCTGATAATTGTAGAATATTTGTAGCCAGCACGGAAATAATTCAATATAGCATCATTTTCTAAAAAAAAGAAGCGACAACTAGGAAGTGACAACTGGGAAGCAGCAACTAGGAAGCGACAACTGGAAGCGACAGGGGGAGGGGTGATTTTGGGTCCAAATGTGAGGTGAAGCCTGCATTTCTTTCAAAACAGGAAAATTCTTAACCCTTTTTGTCCAAGATTGTATTAAATCAATATCTCGACAAAATAGAAAACCTCAAATGAAATAAAATATATTCTAATCTGAAAGTGCTGAATTGGTGCCAGGGGTGTGACGCCGTAGCATTCGATGTCTAATTAAAGCTAACTAAAATTAATAACAACAAATTTCTTGTTGCGTCACTTGTTAGTCAAATCAGAGATTCGAGAACAATGGTGTTTAAAGGAGCTATCGCGGGCAAAGTAAAGGCATATATCTTATATGCATTGAAAGACAAGCAAACAAAACCCTCAGAACTGGCAGAAAAGCTGGGTGTTTCGTTGGCGACAGTCTATAAAGTCAAGAAAGATGGTTTTGCGTGTCTAAAGAAGACCAATATCAAGAAAAGCCTGGGAAGACCACACAAGATAAATGCTAGACTTCAGATTGATAGTTCGTCAAGTTAAAGTTCTGCGTCAGTCTAATCCAAACTTCACTTCGCGTAAACTCGTTGAGGCATGTGCTCTAAATGGACGTGTGGTCAGCAACCAAACAGTTTGCCGTGTGCTAAACAAACATGGATATGAGTATAGGCAAGCCCCAAAAAGGGGGTACTTTATTCTAAGGACATTCTAAGCATATACCTCTATGCCAAAAAAATTAGATAAGAGAGACCTGAGGATTTGTGGACTTCCCAAGTCAATTTTTACTTAGACGGAGTCAGCTTCTACTACAAGAGAAACCCTGCAGGCCAGGCGAAGGCGCCAAAGGGCCACGTTTGGAGGACAAGGAGGGGCTAGCAGAGGGGTGCACGCGAAAGGCCAAAAGGAGGGCAGTGGTGGGAAGGTACTCAAACTTTTTGTTGCTATTAGTTACAAGAAAGGGGTTATAGCCTGCCATCCCTACGAAAAAACCTGACGGACAGTTCTTCGAAAAATATGTGAAAGAAAACTTCCAGACTTTGTTTGAGAGAGCAGAAAAAGGGCCCTCACGACTCTAGCTTCAGGATGGAGATCCAAGCCAAAACGCCACTGGTGTGAAGAAGGTTCTGAAGAAGCTGAAAGCTGAACTGCTATCTATCCCAGGGCCGTAACTACTATGAGGCAAACGAGGCACTTGCCTCAGTAGAATTTTGGAATTAAAAAAAAAAAATTCGGAAATCTTATCATTTGGAAAGAAGCACAAGAAAAATCGAAAATCAGTGGAAAAGAAGGGCAGGGTAGCACATTTGGCACAGGATGAGACATACATGAAGGATCTACCCTTTGACGCGATGTCCTGGGTCTAGTTCCTTGCTCCGTGGTCCAACGTGGTCGCCATCTTGACTTAGTCTGCAATGGCTACTCAAAGATCTATTGATGGTTTTTTTACGAGGAAACGGTGAGAAGAATGATGCATTACAACTTATTTTTGGATATCCCAGGTAGAATATATATTATATGATTTGATTATGTCTCAGGAAAACTGTAAACACATTTTTTAACAGCGTGCACAATAATGAACAACCTGTTGCCCAAGATGGACCTGGTTCTCAGTCAATACAAGACGAAGAAAAGTAGGCAGCCGTATTCTAACTTTAAATCACTTTTATTAGTCTATTTACAACGAAATTTACATTCCATTCATACATCAAAATGTCGAAGTGGACTTGCTGGAGGTTCTGAAAAAGTGGGACGCCAGTGGTCACCGTAGAATTGCTCTGGCCTTCAAGTAGTTTGAAGATAGCTTAACATAAATCGCAACGTAAACAGCTAACTTTATATTATAATTTGCAAGAATTTTCTGTAATGATCAGTATGTATAGGATAATGGACGAGCTCTGAGCTTTATTGAAAATAATGACCGAGCGCGCAGCGCGAGGTCATTATTTTCAATAAAGCGAAGAGCGAGTCCATTATCCATTTTAATGCACACTTTCATTGTTTTTGAAGAAAAAAAAGTCATTAACTTTTCAGTGTTTTGCAAAAGAAAAAATTTATTAACAAGCTCGAAATGTGATACGAAAAATGTTCTATAATAACTGAACAAAAGACAACAAGCTTTGTTTTAAAATACGCCTACAACCTTTATTTTGTTGATTGGCTTTTTAGTCATTAACAAATGAGCATGTAGGTATAGTTCTGCACTTAGTATGAAAGTTTTAATGAACTGCAAGCGCAAAATTACTTACTGGAATTTCACTAAATGGGATATTGTCCCTTTGAATAGAAATAAAAACTTTTAAGTTTTTGCATATTCACGTTCCATAGTCGCACGGGACTATAAAATCAAGCTTGGCGTGTTACCAAATGTGCATTTCGTTTGAGCTTGCGACGGAGATGGAGACGTATGATGACGACGATGCAATACTTTCTCAATTGCTGGATGCTTTGGAAAACGAAAATCCATCTGTTTTAAGTCCAGGTAATTTAAAAATGTTCTTAAATTATTTTGCATCTTGTATTATCGAGTTCATCATGAGGTACGTCTTGTACGTAATTTCAGGGTTTTTTGTACTTATCTTTATTCATTTGCTTGTTAGTGATTGAAGAGAAGTGTAGTCATGAAACACGTTTCAAGAAAATGGACGAGAAAGATTTGTTGGAATTAGCATCAGAGTCCATTCCAACCAATACCAAGAGAAAAGCAATGTGGGCTTTCCGTTTATACGAGTCATGGCAGAATTGGCGAAAGAGCAACTTTGCAGATGAGCAGGATGAGAAGTCAAAGGTTTCAAAGATATTGGAGAAAACCACAGAATTATTAGATATATCAAGAGATGAAGACCTATGTGAAGTTCTTTCTCAATTCATCACAGAAGTCAGAAAGGAAGGAGGCGAAAGATATCCTGGAAAAACATTGCATGAGATAGTGAGTAGTTTGCAGAAGTATTTTGAAATGAAGGGAAAATAAGTTCAGCTTTTCGCCGTAGGAGGGCAGTTTGACAAACTTCAAAAAGCTTTAGATGTGGAAATGAAAATATCTACCAGCAATAAGCTAGGCTTACAAAGAAAACAAGCACAAGTTATTTCCGAAGAAATGGAGAATGATCTTTGGGGAAAAAAAATTCTTGGAGATAGTTGTCCCAAAGTTTTGTTGAGAACAACTCTTTATTTGATAGGCCTAAATTTTGGGATGCGGGCTGGGGATGAGCATAGAAATTTGTCCATAAGGAATTTTTCATTTCATTGTGATTCCGAGGGAAGGGAATATTTGCTTTATTCTGAGGGTGTGTCTAAAACCATCCAGGGTGGTTTAAAACATCGTAAGCTAACTCCTAAAGTTAGTAGGGCATATGCTAACGTCCAATGTCCAGAGAAATGCATTGTGCGAATTGTGAAGAGTTACATAGAAAGATGCCCAAAAGAGGCATTAGATAATGCATTTTATTTAAAGCCCTTACAAAATTATGAGCAGAAGAAGTTCTGGTATTGTAGTGTCCCCTTGGGTCATAATACGCTTAAGAATGTAGTCCAATCAATGATGAAAGAAGCTGGGGTGGATGGTTTTTTCACAAATCATTCTTTAAGAGCAACAGCTGCAACTAGATTGTTCCAGGAAAATGTTGATGACAAATTAATTAGGGGTGTCACTGGTCACAGATCAGAGTCTTTACAGAGCTACAAAAGGGTATCTGACAAACAATTAGCTAAGGTTTCCAATATTGTTCAATCTGGGAAGGAAGGCATTTGTAGTAGCACCGAAACGGCAAACATTGGGAAACCGCCGCCCGAAGCTTTGGGGATTCCTAGTAATTCAGGGCAAATATGTTTGAATGTAAGTGGTGGTGCCATATGCAATATTACAATTCATAACAATTGATTTCTTTTTTGACATAGAGTGATTTTCATTGTTCTGTTTAAAGACCTTTAAGGTAAAACTAAGCTTATAGTAGAGAATTCTTTCCCTAAGTCGGCTATAAGGCTTTGACGGATCAAGAAAATCACTCTATACCAGCTACTATTATCAAAGTGTTACACTTTCATATAATTTATGATTTATTGATTGAAATAATAATTTATCGTAGCCTAATCATAGTGCATTGAATGTTCATTAAAGATTATTTCTTGTTGTTGTCACCTGTTCTCTTTGTATAAATTTCGTATTTTTATGAAAACTACCCAGATATTCTTGAAGTCATTATTTCGGCTAATAACGACCTCCTAGTAATAATGACCTCGCAATAATGACCTCGCAATAATGACCTCTCTTTTGTTTAATTCATCAGCCCCACTCTTCCCTGCTGAATTCAAAACCCTCCCCGACTTTAAGACACCAAGACATTAAAAATAAGGAATACTTCAAAACAATGAAAGTGTGTATTAAAAATGAATAGAGTAATTATCTGCTCTTGTAAGTATATATTTTAGCGCACACTAATAACAAAACATTTGTTCCACGTACAAATGACACCTTCCATGTGATGTGTGATGTGTATAAAAAGTCTATATTGTTAACTGATTTTCGACTGACGTTATAAATTAATATCGGCTCAAAATAAGATATCTTAATAACGAATTGCTCCGGGATAAAACATTTTGCTCTGTTACTGCCTCAGTAGCCATTCAAGGCTGGTTACGGCCCTGTATCCCTGCAAGGAGCCCTGATTTAAATCCTATAGAAAATCTTTTCCATCAAGTAAGGAACGAACTGAGCCAACAGGCTTTGACTCGAAATATCACTCATGAAAGCTAGTGAAATCTGAAGCTATAGACAAAATTATAGAATCAATGATTGGCCGTATAGATTTAATGATCAAAAATAAAGGCAACAGAATAAAATACTAAACAATTGTGAGTGAATATGTTTACCATGGACTGCCAATTTATCGGTTGTCGACAAGTATTACATCTGGGTTGTTAACCGAGTAGTTTAAAGGCGTTTTACCCGGTGATGCTTATTCTAAAACTTCCGGAGATCCAAGGTAATAGAGTCTTCCGGAGCCAAGGAAGTGAATTATACAGGAAAACAGGGCCATATAATTACGCAGGCAATTTACAAAAGGTATGTACAAGCTCTTTCAAGTCGAATGTATTGCGGGATAATTGAGTTGGGATGTCTAGCTTGTAAAATTCATTACAAATCACAAATTTGCAAATACTGTGGTAGCATAGCTAATGTTATTTAAAGTTACTTGCTAATGGTTTATGTGCTTTAGGATATACGAAAGAGTGCTCAGACTTGATTTTCAAAAAGATGAAAACTTCAACAGCACAAAGGAGTATAAATTAGAAAATGACATGAAAAAACTTGTCAAAGAAAACAAGGTAAGCGCTGGCTTCTCTTGTTTGGGGCTTTTATTGGAACCTAACAGCTATAAATGTGTTTTGAGGTTTGGATATTGGGTTCGGCCACGAATGTTATATATGGACTGGACAAACCATCTAACAAGCAAAGCAAGTAGTGCATGTGCTTTTCATTTGTTTAAAGAAGTGATACGATGTTCATTAAAAAAAGTAAAGCAAAAACTCTTACTATTATTTGCAATTTGCAGGAATTTTTGGTTGCATGGCCCATGCGATATATATCGTTTTGGGTTAACAGGAATGGTTACCAAAGCAAAGCCTTGGCTATAATAAGAAGCATCTTAGCCAGGGTTGTACCTGACCAACAACCTTGTGTAACTGGCATAAGGCTGCAACCCTTGTCATCTACACCCACATGATGGTAATAAATTCACATTCATATTGAAAGTATCATTCAACTCAATGCTGAGTTATGCTTTTTTAACTGAGTTTCGAATGTTAAATATTTAATAGGACTTAGGTTATCTCCACACAGTTTCACCTTGCAGTTGATCTGAATCCAGCAATCTCGCCAGCAATTTTGCAAGCAATTAACCACCTCAGCCAGCACAATAGCAATTCAAAACCCGGTCCATTTTGGATCAGATTCCAAAACCAACTGACAGTAAAACTACGACAACACAAGGAACCTGTAAGCATTCTCTTTGGTTCAATTTACGTTATTTTCTTTTTTAAAGTTATTGCTCTTTTCTTTTTAGAAATCTCGTAGTTAATCTAATCGACGTAGGCCTAGTCCAGACGCCGTAACTGAGATAAGAGGGAGGGAATGCTTGTTTGAAATTCTGACAATGACCCCTCAGTTGAAAATACCTGGGTCTTATTCTCGTGGGAGTTGCAACAATTGATATTTACCAGCAAAAATTACCAATTCAGAAACAAAAACTACTCCCCTTTATACATCGATCATTAAAATCATCCCATTAATGCTTATGTTGAGGCGGTCCATGCCCATTTCTGATTGAAGTCCCCCGTCCCTCATCCTCCTCAAATTCAGGATAAGTTTACTGACTCGGGAATTGAAGCCATATATAAATGTATATAGAGTATATAAGTGGCAAATACGGCATAGAAGTATAGAAATGAATTGATTGACTTCCTTTTTAAGGTTCTCAAGTGGCTCAATCCCCAAGTGAGCGTCGGAAACAAGTTAGATCAGTTGGATCCAGCAATTGGCGTACTGTCTAGCATGGTGGAAGGTTTTCCAGGCATAACAAGACAGGTATACTTCATTTTGTCATTTGTTTGTTTTAAGGCCGTGAAAACAAAATCCCTTTATTTATTATAAACCAATACGCACGCTTGGATTGGCTGAAAGCTGTGCTTTATCAGAGAACGGAGCACAGCTAGTTATGTTGTCAGCAACAAAACCTTTAAAATTTTTGAACAGAAAAAGTCGAACAGCTTTTTCCTTTGAATATTTACTTCAAGATATATAATAAAACAAATAGAACATCTTTTTCTGTGCTCCGTTAATTAATACAGCACTTTGGAAGTGCCGAGAGCACTCAAGAAGTGTACACTTCTTTCGTGCTCTTGTCACTTCCTGCGTGCTGTATTAATGACTGAATGGCTGCAGCACGGAAAAAACTGTTCTATTTGTTAAATACAGGAGACAAAGGAGGAACTGGAAAAAGTGACAAAGATTAGCATCCACACCACAACGCCAGCACATTTTGGAACAGAACTGGATGCCACAGTAAGAGACCTCCAACAGACGAACAAAACCAAAGCAAAAAATCTTAAGGCTTTTAAGATACCTAAAAAGAAGCTTGAATCAAGTCTTGTGGAAGAAATAGGAGCAGGTAATTGAATTTGAATCATACAAATGAAATAACTCTAGAACCTTCTATTAAAATAAGTAAAACCCTGATGATGAGTGATAAACATTGTTATTTTTTTTAAAGACGTAATTTTCAACTGTACATTTTCTTATAAATTAAATCTGTAGCTTGTGGCTACACAGTGTCCATGCCTGATGAAAACTATGTCGTCAAGGAAACTGGTCATCAGGCCGAAAATATCGTCGTGACCAAGGAGGAGGAAGACAATCTTGAAGAAGTGAAAAATGAGCTTCAAAGCTTTTTTCGAGCACTAGGTTAGTTTAACACTGCCTTGTTTTTATTTTTATTTTTACGTTTAGGTCTAGCCTTTTATAGTTTATTAGTGACGATTAGATTTTTTTCTTTTTTGAAATATATCAAATATTAAAAAAAAAAAGAAAAGAAAACGCCTAAGAGGGGAATTCATCAAGCTACCTACAGGTACCCAGGTGATCAATCAAAGCAGCCGGCCTATAGCACAGCAGCATATGGACACTACATAAAGAAATATAAAGCAATAAGAAGGTCCGGTTCCGAATCCTTATGGAATACAGGGCTAAAAATAACGGCTGGTCATCGGACAATGTCCAGCCAGGATTGCGACTTGACCGGTCAAATCTTGCATTGCCGGTCATTGTGACCGGTCACTTTTTAGCAGAAACTGAATACTCTTTAGACAGAATTTCTGTCTGAAACGTCAAATTGCTTCAAAAGATTTTCGTCAAATGCTCAGATAACACAGATCTTGTGAAACTAATTTTAATTCTGAGAATGTGATGTAGTAATTATATTACAATAAATTGATTGAGAAATTATGTCAACAGCTTTGAATTAAATTCATAATCGTTCACCACCTACACACAAATCAAGAATCTTTATTCATCTGAAATGGTAGCTGAAAATGATAAATGTAATTTACTATAACTGAAATACTAGTAGGAACAACTGAATCAATATATTTTTAAAAACATTAACATTAAACAAGAATGAATTGCTTCAGTGACGATGACGAAACTGTATGCAAATTATCTACCAGAAGGTAGCAAAAGGTCAAGTAATAAAATTATTAGTTCCCAAACAATTTTGTTTAAAATTAAGACAACGTTCGATCAGAGTTGTGGATACATTTACAGATGCTCAAAAATTTTCCTCAAATAACTCGAAAATCCGTAAGAATAGAGGACAAAATATCTTTGAGAAAAGTAAATATAGATACTTGTCGCGTGATAGGTGACAACCCGGCTACTTGTTTGATCGTTATTGGATTCGTATATTGAAGTGAATAATTAAATTTCACTGGAGACTAAATGAAAATGAAATCCATCATTGTATCACACATATTAATTTTATGACAGCTTAATACAGCATATGCCGGTAATCCTCGATGCCTTTGAGTCGTTCAGGAGCATTCGGGTGTTGCTGATATATTTCTTCAAATTCGCTTCTGTAAAATGATTTCTGGTGAGGTCTAACTTTATTTGGTTGTTGCTATACTTCAAAAGTTCAATGGCACAACTTGGCGACATGGCTTCCTGGTTGTAAGCCACATTTAGCAACTTAAGATATTGGTGTCTTTTGAAGTGAAGGGAGTTTTTGTAGGTTTCCTCTGAAATGTCTTGACAGTCAAGAAGAATCAATATTTCTAAACATGGGCATTCCAAGGGAGCCTCATAAACAATACGTTAGAAACTTTACAGTGGCTGAAGTCTAAATAACGTAAGCTTGTGATGTTTAAAACTTCTGGAAAATCATTTGGAACTGCCTGTTTTTTGTAAACAATCCATGACAAAACCAGTGTATGAAGTTTTTGGCATTTGCTCAACATAGTGCAAAGTTCCTTCCAGTCCAGCTTTATGCACTCCCGTAACACTACTTCTCTTGTTGATGAATAGATGAATTGTCTCAGAATGTCTTGAGTGATGTTCCTTTTGCTGCCAAAGTTGACTAATCTCCAAACAGAACCACTGTGTATAATGCTGTACCATTTACGGCACACAGGAGCTAATTTACAAATTCTATCAGTGTCGCAGATATAGGAGAATATCTTCAAAAGGACCAAGTATGGCATGCTGTTCAAATTCATTGCTTAACTGTATGTTTTAGTTTAGCGTAGCTAGATACGAGAAGCGTCAAGTTTCAAGAAACGCTGTGTGTGTCTAGGTGTGGCTCAAAGAGCTGCAAAAATTGGCACCTACTCTCAATGAATGCATTGTTCATTGTACGCATACATGTTCATTGTACGGAATTTCCTCACAGACAGAATCGATAGATTGCGCTTATGCTAGTAACTAACTTAATCTTGTTATCAATTACGACATTTCAGTTCTTGTAACAAAGATTGTTGCAGTCAGTTGTACTCATAACTAATTTGAAATAACTCTGTTTTCATCTGCCTTACATAATTAAGACGTTTCGACTCTCACTCGAGTCTTCATCAGTTAACCGTTAGTTGCGCGAGGACGCCAATTGAAAGACAAAACATCAGTCCAAGCTCGCGCTCGTGCCCTGTAGTGTTCTATATAGTTCGGGAAGAGTCATTCGGTCGTTGCCAGCTTTGGCGTCCAAGTTGGAATGCCAGGCTTCTAGAACAGTCGTTGGTGGTATTTGGCTTCTGTGTCAACAATGCTCGCATTGTCGAAGTCAAAGGTATGCCCAGTTTCGTTGGCATGTTGGGCTACCTTCGACGTAATATAAGCTAAAATAATGCAGCACATTTATTAACTACATTGGTCAGGATCTAGGCAAAAGTCTACAAGAAAAACTGAGGAATGCCAAATTTATAGTGTCCTTGCAGATGGCTCGGAGGGTGTTTCTGTCAACGAGAAGGAAGCAGTATTTGTGCAGCATTTGGACACAAATCCCCCAGGAAGAGACACGTTTCAGGTGGTGAACTCTTTCTTATGCTTGTCAGATTTGAAGGGATCAACTGCTGCTGATATTGTAACATCTATAAGAAACGGTTTTGAGAATATTAACGTTAGTAAAGATTCCTTCAACAAAAAGTTAGTTGGCTTTGCTGCTGATGGGGCGGAAACAGGGAGGGGGTGATAAGCATTCTTCAATGTGACCTCCCCTGGATGATATATGTCTGGTGTGTAGCACACCGACTTGAGCTCTCTTAAAAGATGCCCTAAAAGGTACATGCTTTGATGCTGTAGATGAGATGCTGCTACGACTCTATTACTTGTACGAGAAATCACCCACGAAACTAAGACAGCTACGTGATCTCCACCAAATTTACAGCGAAACTTTTGAGTTTGAAGAGGGTGGAGTCAGACCAAAAAGAGCCTGTGGTAAGTATCACTACTTTTAGTTGATTAAAAAAAATGTTAAACTGACCTAAACTGACCTATAAAATTTCTAAATGTTCTTATTACTACCCTTTTACAGGCACACGTTGGATAGCTCACAAAGTGAATGCTCTTCAGATAGTTGTTGACAAGTACGGCATCTTCATCCAACACCTCCAAACATGTCGGAGGATAATTCCTTCAAGGCACCTGACCGCCAAAAGTTCAAGGGATGGATAAAGCGGTGGCAAAACGCACGGATACCCCTTTTATTGTGTCTGTTCATCGAGATATTGAGTCCAGCAAAGGTCTTGTCACTTGCCTTTCAAGCCGAGGAAATAGATATAGTGACCTCAATATCTCGCATTGACCAGGCAAAGAAACATCTAGAACGATCGTAGGCGCTTCCTGCGCTTTATTCTGATATTCAAAATAATTAATAACATAAACTGTCCGAAGCAATTACAAGAAAAATTGACAAAAAGATCTGCAATGCACACAAAAAATCTAAGAGACTCATGTTCCCTAAACATTCCAAGAGCAAAGTCTGCAACTGGTGAAAAGACCTTTCAATTCTCCTCATCAAGAGACTGGAACAGTCTACACAAGAGATCAGAGAAACTACCAAGTTAGAGACGTTTCAAGGCAAAAATGTATCATCTTCTCTTAAAAGAGGATAAGAATAATCACATATGCAAATTGAATAAGTAGAGTATAGAATAAGTAATATCTGATTTGTTTAATTTGTTTATTTATTTTTATTTTATTTATTTTTTATTTTATTTTATTTTATTTTTATTTTTATTTTATTTTTTATTTTTTTATTATTTATTAGTTCGAAATTCTTATTAATATTTTTTATTTGTATATTTTAGTGTTTTTCAATCATGTGCAGTATATGACATTACTGTAGATATACTTATATAGTTCACATATATATATATATATAATTTATCATACTGTGCATG